>VZRE01010076.1:10902-36302 GCA_013396775.1 Cephalopterus ornatus
CCAAAAAAAACAAAGCAAAATCAAAAACCAAACCAAACTAAACCAAACCAAATAATAATTAAAAAAAAAAAACCAAAAACCAGACACAATACTGATGGATAATAAACGAAACGAAAAGATGAATATCAGTTACAGTAACATTTGTGAGTTTGCAGGGAAATTCCACTTAAAGACATGCTAGGTAAATTAGTCTCTGTGAAGTAAAGAAAGGACCAAAGATTTCTTCATTCCAAATTAACTAAAAGCATTACCCAGAAATGTAATTCTTCCCTTTCTTTTTCTCCTAACACTTGCCTGGATACTGTGAATAAGTACTATTTTCTAATTGCACAAAACAGAAAGTATTCCCTGTCTGAAAGACATTGAGAACACTCTGGGGAAGTTAAGTAAAAATGAAATTCCTTGTTGACTGTTAAAGTCAAACCCACATACAGACAGTGATTGTTATAAATCACTGAAGGACAAAATACCTTAATTAAAGAACCATAATGGGATGTCCTCTCTACTGTACTGCAGAAAGAGATCTTTTCCTGTTACAATAAGTACATTAATTGTCTATGCTTTACAAAAAAAGCCCTTGTATTTAAAATTTCTAGACATAAAACTTAAACATAAATGTTTTGGGAGTTAATTCCTATGTTAGCATATTTGGCAAGTTCAGCATTAGAAGAGGAAAAAATGCAGAGAACTAGACAAGGAATATAATGTTTAATTTATACATTTTGAATTTGCTCTGAACTATGTTAGAAATGGTTTTAAACTGAAAGAGTAAATCTATTGCTGGACAAGTGGTTACATGAGTAATAGCCATTCCTTTGTACAGTCTCTACAAGTGTCGCAGTGTATTAGTTTTGATGGTAGTGCAGCTAGGTTAATAATGAAAGCAAACACTAAAAATTGTATTTATAAAATTTAAATAGACTTGGCAAATGGAAAATATGATAAACAGACTATGCATCAAAATATCAAACAATTTATCAAATAGGAATGTGCATAAAGTGTATAAGGCTCTCTATAACCCTTGTACTTTATTTTATAACAGTACAATAAAATACATTAGAAACTACACTGTATATCACCAGGAAAGATCCTAACTACCCTGGAGGCTTTTGCCAGTGATCTGCATATAAAGTGTTCCACAACAGCAGAAGGAATGTTAATAAGCCTTATTGTAAGCATTCTGTTCTTCATGTTTTCTGGCACCTATCTCTCAAATATTACCTAGTGATTAGCACAGGACCTTTTGTAAGAGTTCCATGTAATCAAAAAAGTTAACTTCAAAGAAAAAGCATCTGTGATAAATTTAGTTCAAAGGGTCATACAGTCATGGGACCTTTAGTAACAGTTGGGTCTGTTACTGTGCAGGTCACACATCTATAGGAGTACACATAAATCAGGCACCATGTTGTGAAACTTTTTATTCCTTTAGCAGATCAAATAGGATATAAAGAAGAGCTAAAACCCAAAAAAATCAGATTAAATAGAGGTGCTGAGCAAAATAGCTGGCCATTTTAAAGCTGATTTTTTAAAGTTTATCTGATTATTTTTTATTTATAAATATAAACATTTTTCCTGCATCAGTGAAGGAACACAAAATGAAGGAAAACAAAGCTTTTGACTAAGTAATTTTAAAATACCATACTGGAATGGAATATTCAAAAACTATTTCTGCTGTGCCACAAAGTAAATATTTCAGGATGATTTGTTCTCAACAGTTTAACAGTCAAGATGATGCCTCTTACTCCTAGTTAACAGACATGTAAGTAGAACTATACTGTAGCATATTTAGACACTAAATATTACTATACAATAGGAATACACTCTAGTTTCAAGTACTTAAATAATTAAGGCAGTGTTTTTAAATGCAGATTCAGAAAAAGGTTCTCATGGACTAACTCACTCAATACTAACACCCATTGTGAACATGCTTTCTTTTTCAATCTCCATCCTCAGCTCCTTAGAAATAAACTCCTACCATGTAAGTGCCTACTAACTTCGACTATTGGAATATATATTAAGCAGACATACTCCAAGCAGCCAATTCAGAGCCTGTCCTCAGATAGCAACCTCAGAAGCATAAGCTTCCTACAAAAAAAGGGATCTATCACCAGGAAGGAGAGCTCTCAGTCTTCCATGGAATGTTAGTTTTATCTGAAATTCATAAATTGACTTTGGTGAAGATAAAAAAAAAGGCAATCAAAAACCTCTTAATAGTCAGTATGAGAAAGGGAACCCTTTGTCTAAAGAAGTTTCTAGAGAACTCATTAGACCATTTTTGGCTGTTAACTATAGCTTCTATTTCGTACCTAAAACCTCTTGTGCTAACATTAACATCAATAGCAATTTTAAATAAAGATACGAGCATACTAGCCCATTGTGCTTACAGAAGATGATGCAGCATTTATTTTAGTATTTGATATGAGGACAATTATAAAAACTCTCAATTTCTCATAATTTGAGGCATTAAGAGAGAGAAAAATTAAGGGAAATTAAGAGAATAAATAGAGGAATAGCCATTGTTTAAATAGCTGATTTGTACCTGTAATTATCTAAGTTAAACAAAAAAAAAATAATATTTCTCTTTCTTTTTGGAATCCTTTTATTTTTTATGGTGACAGGAAAAAGACTTTGGAGCAGAGGTGTTTTTGGATTGCCTTCACAGCTAAGGCAAGAGCTGATTGTATAATGAAAATAAGCAAGAAAAGATTTTAAATTAATGAAAATACTAAAGGATGAATCCATTTGTTACGGCTAAATACCCTATTATAAAAGCAGCATGAAAAGCAACAATATTTTTAATCTGCCTGTATTGTCAATGGAATGAGGTTCTGACTGTATAGTTAAACTACATAAGGAAAAAAAGATACAGAAATAATTATAACACTAATAATAAAAAGTGTGCAGGATTCAACCCACTTTGAGGATGCTTACATATTAATTATTTATCTTCTAATTAGTAAGTGATTGAATTAAACCAGTGTTACATTGCACAAAATTGAAAATTAAAATGAAATGCAAAAAGCATGGCTTAGGGAATGAGGCACAGGACTGACTATTCTGTTCCATGTTTGGGAACATCTTTGTCTCGAGGGTGTGGAAAATTTGCTTAAACATTCTGAGTTTTGTCTTTCTCGTTTGTAAAACACGGATAACCCATATACCACTGCTTGAAAAGCACTTGGATATCAAAGAACTGAAAACATGCAATAGGTGGCAGGTTATTATTGCTGTTGTTGTGCACAAGCTGAAGAAATGGATTCACAATCTCAAGCCTTCAGACATAAATAATGAATAGGCTCATAAGTGTGTTGTTTGGAATACACATTAGTAAATGAAAGCCATAAAAAAATCTGCTGCCTTTTGATATGCAATCTTAATTTCATCATGATCTTTTTCAGGTAGGATTACTAATATATTTTTAAAAATTTGGAGCTGGGCTCATTCACTCAGGACTATCCCTGTTGTTGTTTAGCTACTACTGCATCTGCTCTTCTTCACAGTCTGCATCTTTCTTCTCTTCATATATACTTTCCAGTTTACACAGTTACATGAAATATAGTTTTCAACATATAAAGAATATGCACTGAGACCTGAACCCAACCTTTCTAATCTCTAGGAGCATATATTCCACAGTAGGAAACATTTTCTCACAAGCTATGCACAATACCAGTTGGTTTTGGGAAACTGCTATTTGCACAGCTTGTTCTAGTTCATTCACAGCACTAGATTATGCTCTTATGTCCTGTACTGCAGAACAAAATGAAGAACAGAAAAGATTAACAAGATGTTCTTATATTACCTGAATGGGTGGATCTGAGAAGTAATAATGCATGTGTAGGTTCAGAAGATGTCTTTCAAAAACAAGCATTAAATCAGAGAATTAGAGAAGTAAATTTTTGACCCACCTGAAGATTTTGCCACTGCTCAACATAGCAAATTATTTTAAAAATACCCTTTGGTAGGGTTATAATTTCAGGGAATTAAACTCTGCCATTTATTTCTAGGTAACAGGAGGAAAAAGGTATACCTAACTGCATAAGTAAAAGAACTACAAAATGTAGTGCAGAATTCTTTAGAATGGAAAAAGGCAAACCAAAAGGCACAGAGGAATTGCAACATACGTCACTAGTGTTTCCTTTCTAGATCTACTTAGCTACATGGGTTGAGCTACCCAACTTGAGAATAAATATGGTTTATTAGCTCAGTGGTTGCAGTGTAAATAAACTTACTATGTGCTCTACAAAGGCTTTACCCAGACTCAAATGCGCAAAACTACTCACAAGTAGAATGACAAAGAGAGCCTGCTGTGAGAATACTCTATTCTAATATGATGACTTGCCTGAAGATGCTTGATCTTTGAAAGAATCAAAGTTTCCCTTTGAAACTGCCAGGTGTTGCTCCCTGAGCTGTACCATAAACAGGGGAGGAGACTTGTCTTAGAGAAAGGTCTTACAGTCCCTCACTCCCTCACATAGTTAAGTTCTTGATATATGTCAGGCTGAAAACATGTCCTTCTGCCTTTATTCCAGCCTAATTTTCATTTCATTTAATAATTTTTTTGATTAATATTAGCAGTCTCAGTATTAACCGATCACTGCTGGTCCACATAGACTTGGTTGCAGAAATAAAGCTATCTGTGTAAAACTTCACTGCTAGGGATACAAAAGAAAACAAAATTTTTTTTCTGACAAACATTCTAGGCAAACTGTGAGCTCATACTATCGGCTGTGGCTGTGGTCTGTGGTTACATCTATCATTAACATTGGAATAAATGATGCCTACTAATGTTGGATTAATACTGCATAACAGTGAATAGCCTAAAATTACCTACTAGCCCTCTGGAAGACTTTGAACTGGAGCTGAGCCTAGTGTGTCAGGCTGTTTTTCTCTTTTTCTAAAATAAACATAAAAAAATCCCCCCAGATACTCAGCCATGGGTGTACCTACATATATATATACACATATATATATGAACACATAGATATACAAAAATATGGTTTGAATTATAAAAAAGTAGTCTTTTTGTCATCTCTAAATGGGCATCCTGCAATAATTACAGTACTAATTACACAGTTAAAAGGAAAATCTATCAATGTTTCCATCAAACCTTCTGTTTTTAAACTATTAGCTCCACACAAACTTGGACTACAGTTTCTTAGCTAAGTAGTTGCTTAAAGAATAAACATTGGTGGCTCATACTTAACTTAGTGGGAATTTAAGCAGTAGCTATTTTTTCCAAGAGTAATATGCCAGTCTTTTAGGCTAAAAAAAAGGTAAAGAGCAACCTTTTTTCCCTTTTGTTTTAATGAAGCAGTAGCTGCTAGGAAAAGCAAGAGAGAGCTGTATTCCTTTTACAAATATTTCATAATTAGGGCTGGTTCTGGACAATATTACTGTTAAGTGTCAGGAACATCAATTGAGAACAATGATATTTTGTAAGACATACTCTCTTCCATCATCCTCTTGTTGAGAAGAATGGGATAGTTCTGCTGACTATCAATCTCTGATTAAGGAGAGAAGGCTGGAACACACTGAGGAATACAACCATTCCAAGACTATCTATATATGTCAAGAAGGCAAAATAGACCCCCAGTTCAAGAAGGCAAAGCTTGTATGTACAACCTGAAAATTTAAACCCAGGCTTAAATTTTAATTAGGTTAGCTAATCTTTTATACTAAAGAGTTTTTTTTCCCCAACCTTTTCTTGTGTAGAACAAAACCCTAACATTATCAGCAAAACAGCATTCCCCGACTACACTGAATGTTTTTGTAACATTTTGTCTTTTAGGAAGTAGTGAAGCCATCGACATTTACTATCAGAAAGTCATCCTGAAAGCAAATCTGAGGTGGGAATTTACATTAGTGTAAGAGCACAGTTCTCCACAAAACAGAAGAATGTATTTCTCTGTGCTCTCCATTGGAAACTTGGCATCCACATTTATGGGACCGTGAGTCAGACATGGATAAGACTCTTATTTGGTAGAATGGCATGCTTCTAAGTCCTTTAGAAAAATGTCAGGAAATACAATTAAATCTAAGTTATTCATTATGCTGCAAAGCCTTTCTAGAAGAGGAACTACACCTTTATGACATTTGTGTTTCAAAAATTTGTATAAAATTTGCTATTCTTCTTCCACTCGCATTTGTTTTGAGATATGGAAAACTCCAAAGATTTAATGTGGCTGTTACAGGGAGAAGAAAGAAAAAAACAAGCACTTCATATGAACACTCATAAGTACAAAATGTGTTTGATTTTTAACAAAGAACTGCCAACATAAAAACTGTAATTAAAGGATAAAAAAGCTATGTATTTAAAAATGTGCCAAGTTACTGAAGAGCATTCTATGAGAACAAATGAAGGTTAAACTTGTCATGAATTATTCACTGAGAGTTAAACAAGGCACATTAAGAAAGGAGTCTTCTCACTAGTCTTGAGCTGTCAGAGGGCTGGTTGCTGATTTAAACTGGTCAGCTAGGCTCCTGCTATAGACAATTCTGACAGGCACTCACCGGGCTAGTCTGTTTCCACAATTCAGATATCTGTTTTAAGACAGACAGAACTGCTCCTCTCATCTGCAAACTTACTGAGGGTCCACTCAATCCTGCTATCTGTGTCATTGATAAAGATATTAAAGAGCCCCAGTTTCAAGACAGAGCCTTGAGGGACACGATTTGTCACCAGCCTCTACCTGGACATCAACCATAACTCTCTGTCTGCATCTATAAAGCCAATTCCTTATCCACTGAATATTCTATCCTTAAAATCCAAGTTTCTCAAGTATGGAGTCAACAATGCCACATGGGCTGTGTCAAAAGCCTTACAGAAGTCCGGGTAGATGACACTGCTGGTTTTCCCTTGTTGAGCACTGCAGTCCACCACAGAAGGGCCCCAAAACTGGTCATGATCAATTTGCCCTTAGTGAAGCCATGCTGGCTTGTATCACGTCCTTGTCTTGTATGTATCTTAACATTGCTTCCATGAGGATCTGTTTCATGATCTTCCCAGGCACAGAACTGAGGCTTACTAGTTTGTACTGACCTGAGTCTGTATAATTGCAATGGCAAGTCCTATCTGTTCATTTCTCTTTTGAGAATTATATGTCTGCAAGTCCGTCACTGATGTACTACTTCAGATATTTTTCAATTACTACAAAGAGCAGTCCAAATTAAGGGGCCTGGACTTAACTCACTTCTTTTCTTAAAAAAGAGCCCCTACAAAAATAATAACCAGGTACCTCTCAACACAATGAAACCTAAATATTAAATTGTCACTTCTTCAAAGAAATAAGATACTGTTTTCTCCACTATTTTGTAATCAAACAACTATTTGAAATAACCTTTTCTCTAATAAGTTTTCCTTTAGAGGAATATACTTTTTCAAATATTATTACCTTTGTCAGGGTAGCTTTTTAGACAAGTTAGATTTACACATTTTTCATAAGAAGGCCTACATAGTTGTGACTGTTACCTGCTACATTATGTCTCAGTTGTAAAGCACAACAGTTAAAAAAAGTTACATTGATTATGAGTTTTGTCCTCTAAACCTCACAGATTATTTTGCTCTTATAATAAAATTCAGTAATAATTTGCTCACATATCATTCAATGCTTCAACAGTCCTCCTGGACAAACCTTACTTTTATTCTCCTTGAACCCTGACGTATTTTGAAGCCAGAAACTACTCCCTGACTCTAAACATTCTCTCACACTCAGCATACTCTCTTCTCATATTTCTACTCCACTGCCCAACTGAATCCTTATTCGCTTCTCTAAGTTTTACTCTTCATCTTCTACAAAGCTAATTCTGTAGCCCTCTGGTTTTGGAATCTTATTTCTTATGCACTAACTTACAGCTATTCTTGAGTAGTTTTAAACACCATTTATGTTGAGGAGCCATTATGTAGCATTCCCTGTTAAAATCTTACCTCATTGTACCTAGCCACACTTCTCGTAGAATTTTCTGATATTCGCATACAAAAAAAGATGTTGTTAGAACTGAGCTTTAAAGTAGCATTATCTCATAGGCTTTTTCTGTCACAACAATAGCACTATCATTTATTCATGCTATCCTAATATGTTTCCAGCTTTGGTACTTCATGTTGGCCAATGCAACCTTGCTATAGCTTCCTCTAGCATAATATTTCTCACTGGACTTGGTTGGTATTATTACCTCCTGGGCAGAAAGACTGCCACATCTTTCTGGCTCACTACTTCAACCATGTAATTCCATTTGTATGCCCCTATAAATGGCCCCTTCTTGTATGAAATTTATATTTTCCACATAAATTCAATTCTCCTTCTTCTAAGACCTTTTCATCTCCACTGTATCTATTATTTTTTCCAACAGTTTGCTTTAGTCTGATGATAAAGACTGCTTCAATCACCAATATTTTGCTTCTTCCTCAAGCATTTTCTGGTTTTCATGCAGACTCTGTGTGCAGGTAAAAAGACCCCATCAAATTTCATGTGCTGTCAACCTTCTCTTTTAAATTTCTCCTCAAAACATACTCTTCCTTAGATGGCCAGAAAAATGGCCCTGTCTGATAACAGTAGAGAACAACAATTTATCCTTCTATTTATGTAATCTTGAGTAAAATCCTAAGCTTGTTGTGGACATGGAAATTTTTCTACTTCAGTAGATCCAGATTCACATTTGTCAGCATTTTTTTAGGCTGACTACTTCTTCTCCAAACACACCTGTTCAAGTTGCCTGTTTATTATGGTATCATATTTCTCAAAAAATCTTGAGTATGTCTATTCCATACTTCGAATCTGCTTCACATATGCCTGAAACTTGACAATATTCAAGAAGTTAAGAAACAGCTATGCAAGAACTAAAATAATTTTTAATTATTTGAAGTCTGTTGAAGCTGGTCACAGATAAGATGTAAAATTAAAGAACATGTATTAAATGATGCTTGATAGTTTGCTTTGTGTAAATAATGTCCTTTTTCCAATAGAGATTGATAGTATGCTGCAATGGAAAAGTATATTTAATGATTTTAGGGAAATTTACAGTAAAACTAAATCTTACCTGCAGCAGTTATTATTTGAAACTACTTAATTTATGCAGTATGTCTGACAGATTGTGTTCACTATTGGTTGAGACCATCTGGGCTGTATTTCAGTGTGTTTGTATGAAACCTAGAAATAGTAGTCAGCCTTTTCATTCTACTGTCCATATTTTACTTATAACTTTGAAGGACAGTGTGTTTGGTTGCTCTTACATATTTAAGGGAAGGTTAAAAAATAGAATAACGCCTATTCTTAACTTCAAAAAGAAAACAGAGAAGGATTGTTTTTGTTTTCAAAATAAAACAGGGTAAGCTCTGTTCCCCTAAGATCGGAATCTAGGTTTTCATAAATCTAGATAATGACGATTAAACCTGTAGTACTAAAATAAATCAGAGTTCAAATATGTAAATTTTCCAAGCTCATAATCAATGAAAGACATTTATAGAAAAGTCAGATTTGCAATAAAAGATGTCTTTCAAAAAATGATTTGACAGTACTGGAAAAAGGAAACAAATGTTGTGTATGCAATCCTCTCATCTGGATCAGTAAGAAAAAGGTAATATGAATTAGAACCAAATGTGTTTTCAGTTTAATCTAACTCTTTTCATTAATGAGACCTAAAGAAAAACAAAACAGTACCTAAGAAGAAGAAAGAGATGCTGGAAAACAAATAACAGATCTGTGCAAAAAGAGAGAAACTGTATCTATAGAATAGAAGATGACCAGTGGAACATAAGATTGAAAATAACAATGCCTCTGTCACTACTTTCAGTTCCTGGGTTTGCCTTTTAAGGATATTGCTGGATGTTCTGTGCACGTCACACTGAGGGATGAGATACAACAAGGCTACTGTTGTTTTTAATCTTCCTTCAGAAAGATTCTAGATTGCAGAACTTGACTATTTTGACTCACATTGTTTCCATGATGACATCCAGTGCATGTGATAAAATATATTACAGTGATGAGAATTCATGGATTTCGATTAAAAATAAAAAAAAGATATTGGTTGAGGTGGCTTTGGAGATGAAATTGGAATTCTTAATATATGAAAACTTAAAACTCTTTTTGTGGATCTAAGACTTTTGCTTTTAAGCTCTGTCAAATCCTCCTGGTGTGGTTTTGCTTTCTTTTCAGAGAATGCCATTTAAGATAGGTCTCCTTCAAATCAGTATATTAGGATGTCTAAGGGGTTAACAGAGCATTTAAGAAAAGAAAAAAAAAATCAATTGGAGCTTTAGAATAACATGAGTTATTTCCCTGACGCAAAGTTCTCTTCAACTCTATTGGCAACCAAAATCTTAATGAAAAAAAGCCATAGCACATCAGAATAGTTAAATTACTTTTCTAAATAATCTTTAGGCCTCTCCTATAATAGTCATCTTTCATCCTTTATATATCCTGGCTTTTGTCTCGTTTTAGTTTGAACATGAAACTTATTTGAACTTTTGTCTCTTTCAGTTTGTAGCATTTTAAATGAAATTAACAGCTCAAGTCATTCTCTCCTGCAGGGATTTATCCGCAGATATACGGAACTGATAGAACTTCAGTAATTCCAATCTGTGGCATTGACGTGACTCTGTGGTTTAAATCCGAATACGCATGAGACCACCACATTCAAAGTTATCCCACTTCAGCTTTTTTAACAGAAGCCCTGTGATAAGGCAGAGAAGCTACAATGGGGTAATATAATCTGTTGTTCTTTCCTTGGTAGCTATAACACTCAAAAAATTAATGTGTTTTCCCTTAAGTGGAAAATATGACACATATTACAAAAACATACTACAAATACCACCACTACTACACAAAAAGTAGTTAAAAAACCCATGTTCCAATAGAACTTTATTTGCTTTAGTTCAATTTAGACTTCAGATCTCAGTTCTGTCCCTATTGTTTGTTTTCTTATTAATGTCTGAAATCAGTCTGGGATCTCCCTCAGGCTCAGCTGATGGGCCATGATTCCTGAATGACTAAACCCTGCTACAGCAGACATGGTTATTAAGTACACAAAGTGGTATTTAACTGCTTGATATATTTAGTTTACATGACAGAATTTAAGGTACACACAGTCATTTTTGCTCTGTTGCAACTGATTTATAAATTGAAGCTGATGATTGCTAACACTTTCCTGCCTCATTTTGCATTATAATGTCAGCAAACATCATCTTTAATCACTCAGTAAAGTGGGAGTTATTTACATTGTTAGAGAAAAAAAAGCACCATCAATAATACATTATGATACTTTTTTTTTTAATGTCAGTTTGCAGAATGAGTAAGATAAAAACCTCACTGAACACACCTCATTGAACAAACATGGTCCTATGTTTTTAGCTTAAGCTAGCAACAAGCTTTAGCTATTAACAACAAAATGTAAACTAAATAATGAAGAACATGCCAAATCATTTGCATCATAATTAACCAGGTTTGTATTTGAATGAACAACTAGAAATGCTCTTCACATCCTCAGAGCTGTATCTTTGTTCATGTGTGCTCCACTGTCACTTATCTCTCTCAATATATAAAAGATAGAAAAGCAACTATATCTATACTCCAGTATTATCCATTTAAATTTCATGCTAAATGAGTCTCAAAACCTCTTGCAGTTCTGGTATTTTCCTTGGTTTTAATCAATCCGGATTATTTATCATGGTATGCCACTATCCATACAGTCATCTCAGCAAGACAGTTTCAGTTAACTTAGTTTCACATGGATCTTGGAATGCATTTTCCCCTGTAAATTTACTGGTATAATTAGCACAAAGCTGAACTAAATCAGAATTTTCTTCCCTGACAACTATTTTATATTTTATACTTCTTTATATACAAAAGTATCTCACACAATATGCAAGTCTCAAAGTTTAATCAAATAAAATAGATGTCAAAGAGCCAGTTCCTGAAATTATTTTTCTTTACTTTTGTCTATCTAACATGCCAGTGAACAGTAAATGCAGTGTGCTACAGAAGACTGTTCATGAATTTGAATGCATACCAAATTATGGATAAAATGTATTGCTGTTTCTATAGTGTATTTGGTTTCTGATCGGGAATATTTAACATTGAAGAGTACCCTACAGCTGCACTATACTGTCTAGTTTAACCAGGCATTCCAAAAATTTTTTGGGTTTTCTTTTTTTTTTTTTGAGAGGAAAAAATGCACATTTTGTATTTGAAGTAAAAATGGAAAAGAACAACAACATCTTCCTCATCAGCAAACACTCTTTGTACCATATCAGAAGGACTGAAGATTAAATGCAAAGTTTCAAGGTGATGTTTAACATCAACTGAATTTTACAGCATTGATGAGTTCACTTTACAGCAGTTCAAAGAGGGAGGAGCTCAACGAGTACTGATTTAAAGTGTTCACTGCTCTAAAGAGTACAGATCGAACAGTGCATGTGGAGTAGGAATGCTTTTTTCGTCCAAATGTCAGCAGTTGCAGGCCACTTTGGTGACCTGGATAGCAAGGCAGCTAAGTTTGTAAACTAACTTAATAAGTAGCATTGTTTAAATGGTATTTCCTTCATTAAAGAGTTCTTTAGAGAGCCTTTAATTTTTTGCTGTATTTTAGATTAAATTTAATTGACAGAGGCATCAAAATGTAGTTTGCAGAATTCTGAATATTTGCCAACAAGAAGAACAAACAAAATCTTTTATAGTGATACTTAATTCGCTACGGTAGAGTTGCTTTCAAAAAATAAATTAAGTAAATGCTTCTGAAATTACAGTGAATGTGAAAGACACAGGACTGATAAACAAAACCAATGTAAAAATTTTAGGAATATGGTCTGAGGTTGGAAAGAGGAATTTTTTGCATGGCAGCACAACTGGCCTGCCATGTTTGTCTGTGTCAGGGATTTGGCATAAAATTTTGCCTTGAAAACTGTAATGAAGCTTTTATATGACTCTCCATCTGCACCAAGGCGCTACTTGTTACTGGCAACATGAGATGGCTCAGATTTATGTCTGGCTGTTACACAAATTATTGGTTGTTCATTATGTGAATACTTATAATCAGTTATTTATATTAATTAGGAAGGGGAATGCATATCTTGATCTCTTGAACTCAGTGAGGTGTATCCATGAAGGTAACTCAGTGGGGCAGACTGTTACCTCCAGAACTCCTGTTTCTAAGGAGCTACAAATCTTGTTTTGCTAAAGACAGACATTCTAGATCAAAAGGCTCTAGGCAGCTGGGAAATAATTTCAGCCCTGCAAAGGGAGAAATGAAAAAATTGAGCTGCAACATTATGATGTAGCTTTTGCTACTGAGTGCCTAGACAGTGGTCGTCTATCACTGTTGTACACTCTGTCTTTCAGTTGCATACTTTTCTCCCCTTAACAGTTCCTTCTTCTTTCTTTCTACTCTTTGGGCCATGTTTTCCTGTTATGTTGCCAAATAAAACCTGTATATCTAATCTGTAAAAGTTTATTCTGTGACTCCTCTGAATTTTCTGTAGTTAACCATTTTGTAGATGAAAAATATCAGACTTTCAAATTTTAACTTAAAGAGGTACTGACAAAGCCTAGGAAAACCTAGGCTTAACATAGATCATTAGAAATACAGAAAATAAGGACATTTTCTTTATTTTCCTGCCAAATATGAAAAGATTTTTTTTCTATAACTGTCCTGTGAACAAAGTGTTAATCTACTACTGGTAAATCAAATCATAGGGTTAGTTCATATTCTTAGTGACAAACAGGAAGAAGGTAACTAAAACAGGCAATTTGTTAGCCAGAAATAAATTCCCAAAACATGGCAGAAATTCTGACTTCAAAAAGGAATAGGATTAGATAACACTTATAAGGAAAAACAAATATTTAGGTTATAAGTAAAAATATTGAATACAGATGAACTTAAGATGTAAAAATTATTGAAAGAAAAAAATCCCTTTCCCTAAGAGTGTAGAGCCATAACATCTTTCTAACATGACACTCACACTTCACTTTCCCAAAGTATCCAGTATAAATGCAAAAATGATGATGCTACACTGAAGATGGGATAAGTACTGTAGGACTTTGAATGTAGGTGCCGAAGAATGCTTTACATTGTTACCATAAACTGCTTTACATTGCTTTACATTACTACCATAGCTCCTAAAGCCACTATTTTGGGGGAAGTGACTTTATCTGTAAACCTGAAGAGCTGGCATGAACAAGCTCATGTCCTACTGAAATAATCTGTACTTGGAAGCAGTTTTATCCTTTTATAGTAACAGAGTGTATGACATTTAACACTGAATTAAATGTTCCAGGATCACATAAATATATTGTACAAAAAGGAAATGTTATCTAAACCATTTAGAAGCATCATATCAGAAAATATTTACAATAAACTCCTAATATAATCAATTTATTTCTCTTTATCAAAGTTAAGAAGCTGGCAAACTGCAGCTCCTTTAGACAGTTCTACACTGCAAAAAATAAATTTCATTGACATTCTCTGACTACTTTTTATCTGCCTTTATTTAAACTTATATTAGCTATTATAAACTACGATCAAAACAACATACTAATTCAAAATGAATGGTCCAAATTATGAAATATATTTTGGTCAAAGTTCAACTGTTTCTTTGAAAGGGTGAAGAGAGTGAAAATCCGGCAAATCTTTCTCTCAGTGAAAAGAGCAAGCACAGCATTTCCAGGACTGTCTGTTGCTTTCCTTACATCTTAAAACAGCTGCATTATACAGCTGGGAAATCTCTAGCTTGAAAGAATGTAATGGAAGAAGAGGCTGGTGAGGTTTGCATGGTAACATCAGTCTAGGTGAATCCCTTATACTGACACATAACAACTTTCTACTTTGAATTCCAGAAGAGGAGCTCTCTCATGAAGCACTCTGGGTCACACCTCTAGCCTGTACAGTGAAAAGTAGAATTTTGGATAACTAAAGTTTTCAGGGTGTGATTGTAAAGTCATGCTATCCTGCCCTGCTAACCTCTGAAATGTTATTTCCAGTCTCACAGACTAAGCATTTTCCTTAAGGCTCCTGAAGTCCGGGTTTTAGATGAAAATGTCAACTGCATCTTAAGAAAGCTCCTGGCTTTTCTGGTTTTGGTAAACCCTTCTAGACTTAATCACCTGAGGTCAAAGGATGAAAGAAAGACTTTAAAAAGTCTCTTAAAACAAACTCTTGTGATTCTTCAAGACATAATTAAAAATGGTTGGCATTAACCATACTGTTACATAACCAAGAAGAAAATAATATAGTCTTGCAGAAAATTGTGATCAATATATTTTAATGGAGCAAAAATTGAGTAAACCCTTCTTAGTTTGAATACTACTGAGGACCACCTGATTCCTGGAGCAAGGATCTTTCCAGAGGAGCATTTTGGCCCCTCACATTCTGCTCCAGGGAGCAGGAGAGGTTAGCATTACTGGCACTAACCTCGTCATGTCAGTTAGTCGTAGTTCACCAGCTCAAAAGATTCCTGGGCTGTTCTATTCACTCTGCAGATAAGACCAAGAAAAAATCATGGCCCTCACATGGTACTCACTAAAACCAGACCAGCTAGCACTTTCAGACAGCATCAAGCTATATCAAAAAGATTTCACATAACATATTTACAGAAACATACTAGTTTTGATGTTCAGCATCGATAAGACAATCATATCATTGTATGATTATATGTTTAACAGACATTACTTGGATTACTACATATTTCTATTTAAGTTTTACATGGATCTGCAGGCTAATATTTGGTGCATTTAGAAGTCTGGACTGAAAATTATGCACAGTATCATTAAAATTTATGTCTTTTAATCATATTCTAATAGGGATAACCAAGCAGGGGGAACTGTGAAAGCAAAATTTAAATCCTTTGTGGATCACAGAGGTATCTGTTTTTCTGCATGTAAGAATGAAATTTTGTCAGTATCTTGAAACAGATTTTAATGACATCACACTACATTTTGCTATTGACCCCCATCTATAAATTATTATACCATCTGTTTTATATAATTTATATTCTTATCTGTAAACAATAAGTACTTTTTGGCACTAATGTATGCTTGCATTTATATGTAAAACCACCCTGTCTAGAATTCCTTCTATTTTCTGTGATTCCAAGCAGAGTTTATCAGAAAACGGAACTACACATATTTTTATGCCAAATTTGGATAAGCCTCAAAATATGTCATGTTCCATGTTCCAATTTACACTGTACTATGTCATGTGGGACAAAGACATCTTAACAAAGACTGTGGCCAAGAGGAGACATGGAACAGTTTGCCACCTACATGTTCATTAAGACTGCATGATTCCCTCATTGAGGGAATCATCTAGATGCCAGGATCAATGTTAAGAAATTACACTGCCTTTTTTTCTCCTTTTTTCCCTTTTTTTTTTTTTTTTTTGTTTTTCTCTTTTTCCCCTCCCTCTATCTGCAAAAATTGGCCTTTCGTTTCAGAAGGCTGACATGAATAACCACACAAGCTACATAAACTTCTTCCTGATTCTCAGGTACCAATGACATTTCTGTTCAGGAACCTGTACATACTGCGTGGCAAATTCATGGGAGTGTTTTCCTTACACGATGCTTAAAAGAAACTAAATTTTCTCCTTTGACACCAGTAGAAGCCTAACTCAGTGGATTTTACTTCTGCTTTAGAGATATACTTCAGTTTCCAAATTATCAATTTGCTGACTGTTTCAATGGAGTGTAAAGGATGCTGAAACTCTTGGCTTCCAGTGCATGATAAAAACCAGATGAACTTTGTTGCCTAAAACAGCCAACTTCTCTGAGTTTCTCATTTAATGTTTGCATGACCATATTTTTGTTTTCTTTTTATGTCACAAGGAAGCAGAGCAAAAAGCATGGAAAGATTATGCAATTGGGTGGTTACTGAAAAGTTTAAATAGGTTTCACATACTTAGCAAAACCAAGTAAATTCAATACCATATGAATTAAGGTAAAAAAAAGCATCAATTTCACAGTGCCACATGATGCCACTGCCTGACACTAGAGCTGTCTCAAAAGCAGATTCTGCTCTATCTGCAATTGTGAGTTTTCTGTTTTGCCACGTATTGCCACATTTCTGTTTATCTGAGCTTTGAATTGAACAGAAGTTACTAAAGTATTTCTAATTTGAAAAAAAAACCCATAACTAACCACAAAACAACCAACCCTCTTGTACTGTTCCCTAGGTGTTCATTCCACTTTGGAAGGGGTGAAATCTTCAGCCTGCTAGACATCTTTGTAGTGCTCTGAACACATAAAATGATCATATATAAAAGCAGATAACTCACCATTTAAGAAACTGGCAAATTTCCCTTTGAGTTGAACTCCTTGTATTTTCTCTGCAGGTGAGCATTTTCTCACAGCAGATCTGATGTGGACCAAATATAGTTCCTGATACAGCAAGTATAAGAAAAGTCATCAGAGAGTCAGCCTGCTCAGGTGCTTTTGTTTGGTACTAGTACTTCTGCAGCCCCTGCAACGAGGCCTGCAGGTGCATAGTTGTGTCTGGGAAAGAGCTTGGTGAAGAAAAAGGTGCTTCCAGATAGAGTGTCATGAGGACACTGAAATGTCTGGTATGGCTCACTTCCCAGAGGCTGCCAATTAAGCTGGATTCACAGAGTAACTCACAAAATCTATTACAGTAATGTATACGTAGCTTAGGCTGGAGCTATACATTTATTTATTTGTTATATTTGTCTCTTTGCTTCACCTACATTTTTTATAACAAAACAAAAAAACAAACAAACAAAATAAGGCCTCCCATTCTCCATCTGGAGGCAATTATATCCCATTTAAATAGTTTTGCTTTTTTTTCATTTTAGGTTTCACCGCTAGCTAAATAACTTCAGCTAGTGCTAACAGGAGTTTATCCAGCCCTGATGTTTTTTCGACTGTGTCGTTTATTTTTACAACTTCAACAGATATTTGTACCAAAGCCTGTGAAAGCTAAGCCTCTGAAGAGCCAAGTATTGGCTGGAAATGTTGCAAAGGTAAAGGAAAGCCAAGTTCATGTGGACAAACAATAAAGTAAGTGCTGTGTATTCAGCTTCTTCCTGGAAAACTTCTGATAGTTTGTACATTTCAATGTAGAATACACACACACGTGTGTGTGTGTACGTGTGCATACTATTTATATAGTATACACATATATAATGACTGTTTGGATATGTTGATGGGAAGCTTCTGTCTCCTCCTACTGCTGAAATCCTGGATTTCTGCAGCTGCACAGATTCTGGCAGATTTTCTGAAGGACTTTCTACCCTCCTAACAAGTCAGAAACAATATTTTTCTGAAAATTGAGGCTATAAGAAAGAATAAATAACATGTTTCATTATTTTTTAAAAAATGTTCTTTCCATAGAAAGTTGTATAAAACTGGCTATTCACTAAGGTTTTGTTTTGTTTTGTTTTCTCTTTTAAAAATGCAAAATTTCCAGTGAGGTTGAAATTCTACCTCCTGAAATGATCCCTGTTGACCTTACTCAATACAGTATTCTTGTAAACTTCTCTCAGCAGAAAGAGAACGGGAAGAGACGAAGATAAAAAGTACATAATAGTGGAAGTAAGACTATGCCCACAGGGTTAAAATCACTGAATATCTAGTCTGGCCAGTACAGATACCACCAGGTATTTAATGGAATACAAGGTTATTATTCATGACTCAAAATCAGTTAATCAGCAAATCTGATAAAATACATCAGAAATGAGATAGAGGGTAATAAAAGAAATCCTATAACAGAAATGCTATTATTTTTCCATGAGAATAGGAATTCATCTAGACCATGTGTCCTCATCAGATGCTCTGGATTTGCAGTAGAAAGAGATCAGCAACATGAATGATATGGACACAAAATTTTTTCATTTGAAAAGTTTAGTTAGAAAGCTGTTGAAAAAAGAATGGTCCACAAATATATAAAACAACAACAAACCTTTAGCAACGTAAGTACTACTTAAAATATTTCAAGGCAAAAACGGGCAACAGAATGAAGAAAATCTTGCATATCACATGGAAGTCTCCTGTGGAAGTGACTGTCAAAAAATACTGTTGAAGACAAAAATTCAGGGTTTTTTTTTAACGAAAAATGATCAGCTTTTGGTGTGAATAAATAAAATACCCAGATTGGCTAGAGTAAGCAATGCACACAGCTGAGTAGAGTTCAGGTGTACTCAGACATAGGGAGCTACTGAAGATGTTGAGGATATTATCCCTCAAGGAAGACTTTTTTTTCCCTTAATTCCCCTTCCTGCCTGATGAAGAAAGGTGCATTAGAGCATTTAATTACCTTTTAGCATAATGCAGAAGTTTTCAATTAACACTCACAACAATTAACACAAAATGACCTGTAGATTATTAGTGGTTTCTAGGGCACAGAAATAATTTGTATTTACTAGTTCCAGTAAGAAATATCGAGTTTTCTATTAAAAGAAAATTCTATTCAAGTCCACAACTGACATAAGCAAATTTCAGAGTGTCATAAAATAAACATTAGTATGTTACCCTTGTATTACTTTTCTTCTTATTTAATTAAGTATCTAGAAAGTAATTACAACACTTGGACATGGTACATACGGAGCTTGTGTCAGCTTGTTCCTGATGTATTCAGTATCAGATTGAAAGATAGATTTGTTTATAGTGCTCCTAGGATTTGTGATATATCAGGGAATTGCAAGTCAGATACTTCTGACATTAACATAAATTTTCATGGACATCTACAATTTTTAAATAAAACTGAGTATTTCTTGGTGTTTATGATTAGTGTAATCTTTTTCTTCATCCCTAGAGATGCTAGTGTCTGCTCCTAGCCTAATCTGGAAAGCTGGATTTTTGTGGGGATTGTTTCAGCCACAAACAGCAAAGCCCAGCCATTTATTTATTGTAAGCTGTAGCAACACTAGTCATCATAATTTACTTCACTGTGTATAGAGGAATGTTTTCTGTGGTTATTCATAAAGGTACTGGCTTTGGCTGACCTTATTTAAGCATAAATTTGGAAAAAAACCTTGATGATAAAATACCTATACATATACTTCAGCTTTCTGTTCATTTCACATTAACTAAATCACTTCCAAGGCTGCAGCAAGAACTACAAAATCCCACTGAATAAGCTCTCAGGTAACACTAAACCAAAGGAGCATAAGAAACACTGACAGACCCAACCTGTACCACTGTGATAGCCTCACTCAACCTATCTGTGTGCGGATCAACTATGCCAGAGAAATTTAAAGCAAAAGCTGAAACTTTTAAATATGTTAGTTCTCTGCAGTTTTTTTCCTGATGTTTGGGACCTATGTACTGGCTCTTGACTTTCTGAGCTGCTAAGAAATGGTGTAGGGAATCTTATATTTATTCATTATCAGGGACTCTTAGGCAGTTTTGACAGAGATAGGTCTGCAGCAACAAGGGTCAAGTGTGATTCACTTGCACCTGCTCTCCTTTTGCTACTTAATCTTATGCCTTGCTATTTTGCCACTTTTCCCAAGATTTCAAATCAACATTACCAAATGTTTGAATTGGTTATGATCTTCTAGCATGCAAATTTGTCTAAAATAAATCTGAGTGAGGTTCAAAACATCCTTTTAGTGGTGACATGGCATTCTATGAATTACAGAATTTCTTATCTGAATATGAAAACAAATGTGTGATTCATTGCATTCACTAGAGAAGTCCACACTTATACATTCAAATATTTCATTTCGCAGAAAAATTTAAATGACTGGTCAAAAAGAAGCAAGACAGTTCCCGTGTGCTGGGACTGTAATCCCTAATAAATAAAATAATAAACTTTAATCTGGTTTCTATTACCGTTTCACTACTAGTCTTGTAATAATAAAAAAGTTAGAATATTATACTCTGCTCACTAGGAGAGCTTTGACATAATTAAGAAATTCCATTAGAGAAGGGATTCCTGAAAACTGCTGTTTAAGAGAGATATTCCACTTTCCAGCCCAACTCCCAAGAGTTTAGTGGCTTGGAGTACAGTCATCTGGCAGGAGAGAATCTGCCTCCTTATGTACGAATGCTGTGAGCAGCTGGCTGCAGAAGTGGTATTGGCAGTAGCTTCAGCCACATGACTGTTCCTCTAGTCCAGGGAAATGTGCCAGATGGCAGCCAAAGAAGAAAAACAGAAAGAAAGCAGAGGAAGAAACAAAAGAAACTCACATAACCCAACAAAGAACCTTTCTTTCTTTTCCCCGTGAAGGTATAAGTGTCATGATCACTGCCTCAGTAAGTGTATCTTTGCAGCTAACCAAATGAAGATGTAGTTCTGATACTGCAATAATGTGGCAAACATTAATTATTTGATTTTTCAATTTAATGCGTGTTATTACTTGTGTAATTTCTTATAACACCCATTTTACTTTGGAGCTTACCCTCTCTACAAAATTCTCTCCATAAAGAGGTTTTACTCAGCAGATAGTCACTGTGAGTTATTTACAAATCCTTCATTGAGAAAAAAAACATAATGACCACACAGACAATCAGAGGCAGACCCTACACCCTCTGGAGAATCTTCTAAGTGGTCCTGAGGACCTGTCATTAAGTCAGTGGGAGGTGTGAGTGTTTAGTATCTAGAAGGACTGAGTGTCATAGAACACATTCTTATTCATACATCTCAGTTATGTGCAGGAAATTTTGATAGGTGCTTTAGTTCTTCTTCATCCACGTATGATAGGATTTAGAGGTCATGAAGAAGGCTTCTATCTCCATTTGTTCTTCAGAAGTCCCAGGAGGCTCTGAATTATAACTGTGCTACTCTTAGGATTTCATTTTTACAGTTATATCTAGTGCTATTTTCCTGAGCAAAGCTAAATGCAGCAGGAAACAGGATTCCTATCTGTGTTTCAGGAAAGGAGGTGTGCTTTAATTTAGAGAGACTAAAGGCTTTGAAAAGAAAAGAAAAAAAAAAAGTGGGGGAGTGGGAGAAACAAAAAGACATGAGCTTACTTGTGCTTTCTGGAAACACAATGAAGATTTACACATATTTTTTTGTATTGGAGCAGAACACTCACCTTCCAGAGAGCAGGGCGGGCATACTTCCCTATAAAACTAAACAACCCTCCTCCTCCACCTTGCAAAAAGTTATGAAATTGTGAAATGTTTTGGTGGTCTCCTGAGTTTGCTTGTCTGTGAAGTACCCATTCCTGGACTTAGTTATACATCTAACGCTATAAATACTTGCATTTTTGGTGTATAGCAAATCCTAACTCTATCTACCAGCTTTTTTGGTCTACTTCCCTCTTTTTTTCAGTACAATCTGCTGAAGCTTTAACCTAAAGTTTATTTGATGGGACAGGCAGAGGAAGAAGAGCTCTAAGTGACAGCATTGCATTCCAGCTCTTCCTAGAAAAATTGTGTTGTCTCAAGGTATATTTTTTTTTCCCTATGTGGGGAAAACTTGCATTAGCCTGGGTCTTTCACCATCCTCTGAAATATGCAACCCCCAGCACTTGCTGATCAGCAAAGAAACTCAATTCATTATTTGACTATAAGGGGACATTCATTATTTGACTACAAGAGGGCATCAATGTATTATAGAATCTCCTAGAAATTAAACATGTAAATAAAAATATTATTGTCTATTAAATAAAAACATTGATTGTCTATTAAATCAATAGATTATAAGCATCTCACAGAAGAAATGTTCTGGTTTTTTCCCAAAATGTAACAAAAGAAAAATTAAAATTACAGCCAATTTCACAATTTAAATGGTTTGCTGAAGAATGTTCATCGTGGAATACCTGGATGGTACTATCAGATACTCAGTTTTAGAAACCAAAGCCTCTTGACATCAGATGGTTGAGTAATGTGAGCAGAACTGTCAGTTGACATAAACAAGGTTGTTAAATTACATAGGCACTGAGTACTGTAAAATTTTGTAGTGGATTTCTAAATATAACCTGTAGTGTGAATGGTAGTGACATGGCAATATATTTAAGGATTTTTATTTCTCCTTCTAGTAAGAACTTATATTTGAATTAAATAGTAGCAACAAATATGGCTCACATTTAATAATACAACTATGACCTATTTGCTATAAAGCTATCTTCAACCTCATCCTAATTCTTTAAACCTCCTGAAAAACAAACATGTAACATTTTCTCTTTGGTAAGATAAAATTCATTCAACACATCTGGACTTTAGATAAGGGTTCCTTTCTTTTTATTTTTATTAGCAACTTTTAGGAATACTTTCACCTTGTTAGACTGAAAAATTAGACAATATGCTAAGCTACATAAATCAGTAATCAAAATCATCAGATCCTATATTAACATGCGACATGAAATATTTTTCTTTTCGATTTTAAAGCATTGATATATATAACAATTGGTATAAATTTGTAAAAGAAACATAAGCAGCTTTCTTTAAACAAAAAGTCCCTGATAAGAAGAATGCCTTAAGAAAATCTCAACTATATGATCTAGTTTTGAACGGATGCCATATTTTTATTCTCTATTCAATCACCTTTAACTGTTACTATTAATTTTGTTATAAACCTAGCTCCCTCTGTATGAACAGCCTAGCTTTTCCAAAAGAAAACACTGGGAGAAGTAGGACTGTACCTAATCAGTTTTTTTAACACTATTTACCTATATAGTGTTTGCTATCAATAATCCTACATAAAGCACTGAGCTTCTTAGACATTTGTGCATGTGTGCAAATAAATGTGAACATTGCATCAATTAAAATTAAAAAGTTATCACTAAGATGATATGCAGTGAATTGCCCAATGAATTATATAAAAATGGTATGATCTTAAGAATTTTATATTTGAAAAGGTATACACATCTATTATGAATAAATGCAAGAAAGTTGGAAAAAAAATTACTGGTTCATTTGCCAAAAGTAATGCAATAAATAATGGAAAGCATACTTTGCAACTGCTATTTTAAAATAATAGTTAAGGAAAAAATAGAATCTCTGTGCTTTTCCTATTGGCTAAACTTACTTTCAAAAATTATTATCAAATATGATTTTCTGGCAAAAGCCTCTCAACCATAGGTATTCATTCAGGTTTCTGATACTGTATCAGTGTGTCATATTTTTAAATACTCTTAATTATAATAAGTACTGAGAATACTTAGAATTAATATTTCCATAAGAACACTGACATAAATGTTAATCTACTTTTTCCCCCAATTTGGAGTGCAAAAAGCACTTAAAGTTATTATTTACTTGAAAAGTGCAGTTTCATACACTTACATGGTCATTTGTTCATAATGTTTTCCATTCACAGAGATACGATACCTATTTTCCTGATATACCATGTTCAACAATGCCTTTACAAGCTCAAGAGAGTCACAGTTAATACAAGCCATTTCCAAATTTTTATATACTGCAGTGCTACAGAAGAATAAAAAAGAGCCACAGTTGTGACTATTACCACCATCAATTACACTGTTAGCAACTTGAAGAGATACCTGTAGGACTTCAGAAAGCGAAATCTCATCTTATTTCTTGGAGATGGATGGGGCACATAGGCTCTGAAAGGATCCCACAGAAAGGCCATTGCAAAGCTAAATCTAAATCGTCTAATAATTATATCCCTTAGGTGACACAGGACAGTTTTGCTGGAGGTGGTCTGCACTAATCATGAAGCACTTATAACTGTGTAAGGGAATGTCCTTTTCCTATGGTATGCTTTGGCAGAGATGTGGCTGGCTGAGGGCATAGGCTAAAGGGATAACTGGGATTTCCTGCTGCATGAGGCTTGTCCTTTGCATAAACATCTCCTATATTCAGGGCTCTTATCGCATTATTCAAGTGAGAACTCTTATGGTAAACCCTTAGGTAGTTATAGCAGCCACTAAAGAGCACAGAACCATGGAGCTAAGGTAGACCAGAAATAGCCAATGCTCTGATTATTCACTGCTGTCCAGACAAAACCCTTCAAATTCTTAACAGTCTCTTGAAAGTATTTTTTAATATGGATTATATTTGAACAACATGTTCTGACTGGTATCAGATGGTTACAGAGCACAGAGAGAAAAAAAAAGGCAAACAAAAGAAACCCGAACCCAAAATCTGCTTCTGTACCAATGTGTCCCCCCAGTACAGTAAGAAACTAGCAAACAGGGAGTAAAACTGCTGCTAGAAATATGATCACAAACCCCACAATTGCCTCTTTGTTTAATTCTCAACTCTCTTCAAGTGTCTCTTCCATCTTCACAGTTTCTTAAGAGAATCAATTTATAACATTAAGCAGCTTTTCTAAGAGGGCTTAATGATGTACGAGAGATCAGCCACTCTAAGAAAGTACATCTCAGTCTGACAGATAATTTTCAAGTGTCTTTGCAGCTTTTTTCAGTGACACCACTCTTGTGCTCAATTACCACCAGTGACGTTGAGAACTGAACTAAGTCCCTTCGTACGTGGGTTCATTTCAATTGAGTGTCTTTTGTTGTTTTTTTAGCTGTCCGGGTTTTTGCTTCTT
>VZRE01010076.1:36312-110589 GCA_013396775.1 Cephalopterus ornatus
GTTTTTGCTTCTTTTTGTTTTATGTTTCATTTTTTATTCAAGCCTCAACTCTTCATACAGTGGTTTCAGCCTACCCCTAGAGCTAAAGTAGTAGAGCTAAAGGCAAACAGTTCTGAATGTGTCTGTGATCTCTGAACACAGACAGGCAGAGTATTCTCTGCTTTCAGTGATCTTCGAGACAAAGTAATCCCAATTATTTTTATTCATAAAGAAATGGAGTATTTACCCAGATAAAAGTTAAAGATGAAAATTTAGAATTTCTCAGGAAACTACTGGAAAAGTTAAGAGGCTTAGAGAAATAAATTTCTAGAAATACATTATGAACATCAATCAACTTTGTGATGAAATGTGTTCATTTTATGCTAAGGGTATTATGAGAAAGTACACTCTTCAGAAAAATAATAAATGTGTTACAACTGCTTATATTTTGCTCTTTGGAAGAACCATTTTTCTCCTGTTACACTAACAAATGCCCTAGAGAATCAACTGACAACAAATGTTTTGACACCATGAAATAAGTTTTCAATATATGGGATTCATAAGTGAAAGCCTGGAAAAGTCAAAACGTGAGGGTTTTGTTAGGTTGGGGTTTTTTTGGTTTAGTTGGGTGGCTTTTTTTTTTTTGGTTGTTTGTCTTTTGGGTTTTTTTTTTTGGTGTAGATAAAAGTATAGGTATATATTAAATTAATATAGCAAATAATTTTCAAAGGAATGGAGTTTTGATCATTCCAATAGTAGTTAGTTCTGAGTATCATATGCTATAGTCTTCATCAAAATCTTGATATCATTAAAATCCAAGTGATTAATAGATCACTTTAAACATACCTGAGTGATAATACTGAATGTGAGCATTGGCAAGATCAATATTTCTCTTGTGACAAAGAAAGCCAGGATAGGATGCATTTTCATATTGTCAGGTATGTTTCCTTTTCAGATTCTGTTTCTAAAATGGATTTTGTACAACACGTTAATGCAGCAGCAACAGTTGCCTTTTTTATTTTTTTAATATACATTTATTGTGAGCTCTCTTTTCTCCTCGGTGCTTTTCCTTCACTGTGGCACTAAACCTTCTAATGAAGCCAACCACAATAAGGTCATAGAAATAAGCTCCTTACAAGATTACTAAAGACTAAATTTATACCTTGATATCAAAACCACTTACTGTCACTGCGTAGTGGCACACAGTAGATCACCGTACCAAAACATAGCTCAGTGTTTATAGACATTCAAGGAAATGAAGGAGCAAATAATTCTGTAATACCCCTTGAATTTTACAGAAGAGTTGCTAGACTCTTCATGCCATTTTTTTACTTCCAGATTAAAAAAAAAATCAAACAAGCCATTCCTAGAAGCACTCAAAGAACATAAAATGATTTGACATGAGGTTGCTGTTTGTCAGCAGTGTTTTGTGGTAAAAATAGCTCAATAGTGTGAGTAAATAAATACATAATTTTTTATAGAAGAGGTAAAATCAATCATTGCACTCAGTGATAATCCAGATCTTTTATAGAAATGAATATTATAATAAACAATTAAGGCACAATATCTTTGACACTCTATGCAGTTCTGTGATTGTAATTTTTGCTCTATATTTTTTCACCAAAACTAGGATATCAGCCCCACCCTCTTAGCTGGTCAGTGGCACCACTTTACTGCGTCATTATTGATGGCTTCAGGATCCACAAAAAGTGACTTGCTAGAAACACTTTTAATATTCTTCCAGATACGTAAAGTGCTGCTACTTTTTTTACAAAATGTTCATATAAATAAATAGCAAAATAATATTTTGATAATTAAAAACATGAAACTTAAATTAATTATGAACACAAAAACCCACACGAAATTAAAGGGGTTTTTTTGGTCAGTTGAATTCAGGTAAGTGTAAAACATCTTGCAAGTAACTAGGTCTGGTGATATGCATAAATATCTTTACAGGTGAAGTAGCAGTACATGTAGGAAACAGAAAAAGATATTGAGGTTATTTTTAAGTTGTGGAAAGCAATGGGGCTTTCCTGCACGCTCCCATTCTGGGTCTCCATAGTCATGCTCTTTCTCTGGGCAGCCTTCCCAAAGCCTCTATCCTCTGTGTTGTCCTACGGTATGCAGTTTGTACTTTGAGAAAGAGGATGTTAGAGTTACTGTTGTGACATGGTTGAGTCGGGATCTACTGGTCAAACTAAAGAGAAAGAAGCAGATTCATAGACAGGAGGACAAGGAGAACAGGTGACCCAGGAAGAGTATAGAGGTGAAATTCAGTTGTGTAGAGATGGGATCAGAAAGGCATGTATAAAGGGTTTTGTGTCATCAGTCATGAACTATTTGTGGCCTCTCATATATCTGTTGTGTGGAAATTCTTGTAAAGTAGTGGTGAGTAATTTAAAGTGAGAGGAAATCTGGTGCTCTTGTCATTGCCACTAGAGTCATTCAGTGAAGCAGCAGTGCTCGCTCAGAAAGTAAAACGACTGTGTCTGTGCTGGAAGCAAATCACATGAATAGATAAGTGTATGAGGGATAAAAATAGTGTGAAATTCTTTCCTACAGATTAAAACACCAATACTGGAGAGCAAGAAGGGAGATGTCAAAAATGTGACAGTCTAAACAGATAGCTCTTCCATTAGACATGCATACAGACACTACCTACTATAGGTGACAGATAGCATCAAGAAGGGAATATCAGAACGAAAGTAGGAGAGACTTGGGCTCCGAAATGAACTATTTTAATAATGAAGGTGCTAAACCATGCAGGAATGTTAAGATCCTTGAAATATGTCTAATAAAGTTTTTGCAAAATTTGCATAAACAGCTTTTTCTGAGCAAGGTTTTTCTCTGCATCAGTTGTCAAGTCCTGCAGCCTGTGCAGCTAGATCCTGGTACAGAATATGATGTTCATCTATGGCCATTACACAAGCACTGTACACTGATATGGAACTTACAGAGTTATAAACTATGGAATTCTGTAAAAAACACAATTTAAAGTATTGTTTTAAAAAAGGTAGTTAGATTAAATGCCATGTGGTATAAAAATGCTGTTATTCCTCCTACTTTTCCAATAAATTGTATGACCTATATTTAGAAAAAAAAATATTCTACACAAGAAGTTTTGTTGTAGTCATTGTTTTTTAAATCACTGCTGAAATCAAAGCTCTTCTATTTATCTGTTCTCTCAAAGGATGCTGATAAACTTCAAGGACAAATGGCATCTCTAGAACTACTGAGGAAACCTAATTTTAGTGCAAATGAAATTGAAGAGCTTGTGCAAATGATTACCAGGCACCTCTGACTCATGTTTGGAGCTGGTTCATTGAAAGGGGATTTACAGATAAGCAAAAGGTATATTCAGCAAATTACTTAGGAAGGATTTGAGTTGTTTCTCTGATTCCTCAAAGACCCGACAGAGAATTAGAGACTCATTGCTTACCCTAAACACTTCCAATACTGTGTTTTTAGTGGGATTTCAAGAACTATTGGCAGGAACACATTCTACTTCTAGGTGACTTCATCAGAAGTGGCATCAGAGCCACTTAGATCAGAGCTAATTTGAGAAGTGTCTTGGGATAAGGGCAGAAAAAGGAGACAGCTTTGGACAGTACTGAAAAGCATAAGAAACAACCTTAGTTTACAGTCTACATTTTAATTTACTGAATTTACTCATAGCACATACAAGAAATTCTGTTTGCATCATATATAGTATTAAGCAGTCTTTTGTAAAGATGGAAATAAAGATGCCTGAGCACAAGAAAACAGAATTAACTGTCAGCAAGACTTGGGAAGTCTTAAAAGCCTGTGCAACTCAGCCCTGCTCATCTGTGTGACAGTTAAAAAGCACGGATCAATTACCCTGCTTCTCAGATAGGCAAATTCATCCATCTTTCAAAGATGATGAACAATATTTGCGAGTAAGTTCTTAAATGGGGACATATGTGTTATGCATCAAAGTCTGATTCAAAAGAAAGGAACAATTAAATGGAAAGGCATTAAGGCTGCCCAGGGCTCGTTTCCTAGAGAATTAGCAAACTGTGGTTTTCTTTTAGCCTCCATGGGAGATATACCCCATGAAGATGAGAAGAGTGAATTGGTAGTCAATATCGCAGACAAAAATACTGGAAAATCCCAGAAGAGGTGCCTGCAAGAGAAGAGTGGAGATAACTCTCTCTCCTCTAAATACTTAAACACTGATTTAAAATGCAAAATTCTTAGGAAGTGCTAAGGTTTTTCATTAATAGATTGAATGAACCAACATATTATACATTTTGTATTTAAAAAGAACCTTTAAATAAAGTGTTCAAAAGAATGCTTTAGATATCTATTTTGTTTTGTGCGTTTCAACAGTTTATAAAAATGCAAACCATACAACCGTAAATAATTATTTTCTCATGTAACGAAAATGGAAGAGGAAGTAGAGAACTTAGCTGATTTAACCTAAACCTAAAAAGATAACAGTACCTGAACTAGGACTGGAATCTTGCTTAACACATTATTCTAATGTAATCAAAATAATAATATAATGTAAAAATATAAACTGCATCTTTAAACAACGAATTTTACTGCAGGTGGGAAAAAGTATTATATTGTATTTTAATAATTTTTATTATATTTATCCCCATTTTCTGCTTAAGCGTATGAAAATTATACTAATTATATTTGTAATTCATTCTTCTAGTTCTAGTGACTTATTCCATTGCACAATCGTAATACAAGAATTACAATCTAAGATGAAGAGAACAGTTTTATTTATATTTTATGTTGAAAGTACTATCATTAAGTTCCCAACATAAACAAGGAGAATTAACGTAGGAAGAGAGTGAAATAAAGAGATCATGTTTGGCATTGCAAGTTTCCCTGAAAACTGAACAGATCCAAAAGTAGTACTAGACCTATTGTCGTTGCAGGTGACTGAAGAAAATTCACTCATATGGGTTTACTGAAAAAATCTTGATAGAAATAAAAAAATTATCCAAAACTGTAGTGTAATAGTTTTGGTCACTTCATGTTGAAAGCACATCAAAACTGCACATAAACGCATAAAGTTAACAAGCAGCATGGTCTTGGACCACCTACTTCAGGTGACTCTGCATGAGCTAAAGTTATGGGCTGTCAATTACATGAAATTCACAATCTAATCATTGAAAATAGTACTAAAGCTTTTCCAGAGGTACCTTCTATCCTGAGCGATTCTGTAATGCTGTAAAGCAATGCCTTTTTTGATAGGTTTTGAGATCATGTAATCGATGGGGTTTCTGAAGTGCTTTAACTTGCTTGCAAAGAATTTCTCCCTCTGCAAAAACACACTATTATGCCCTCTGGTGTTCAGTAGAAAACATTAATCTCAGAACAAGTATATCTAAACTAACAACACATCCACATAACCAGGCCATTTTCTTTCTTTGGAACGGTTTGTTCAGCTAGCCATCACTACCTGTTTTGGTATGGTGAGCTCAGCTGACCTTTAAGCTACACTGACAGTATTGACCAGCTGCCTGTTGGCTGCAGTAGCTCTGACACCTCTCATACATACATGGATCACTACTTTATATATAGAGTTGTCCTAAAATGGAGCAAGTCCCTTCTCTAGATTCTTAAGGGCTTAAAACCCTCCAATACACAATTCCCATACCAACCACTGAGATGTATCCTCAGCATGAATCATAAATTAGAAGTTAATTCAGCAGGTTGGGAATCAGTCCACCAGTAACAGTTTGTGCCCATTAAGAAAGGATCAAATCCTGCGTTCATGAAAAGCAAGAAATATACGTTTTCAAGTTATGCTATGGCACAGAGTTTGCTGATGTCTTGCACAAGCACAGCTCTTTGTCACTAGCCTCTTAATGTCCTCCTGCACACAGCATTCCTGTCTCAGTGGGAAGAGTCACACTACTACCACCCAGCTCCATCAAGACAGCCCATTATTCCACAAACTAGAACTAAGTCTTCATACATACTTCAAAAAAAATTTCACTCACCATGAAAAAAAAATCTAAACCCCAAACCTGTTCACTACTACTATTCTTTCACCTGTTACTAAAAAACAAACAGAAATGAAAGATTAATTTTAAACAAAAAAATCATTCTTAGAAAAAGATCCTGAAATGGAGACAGTGAAAATTTCTTTTCCTCTCATGCCCTCACAGAATTGAAGGAAAATGTCAGTTACCTTATATCCAAAAAATTTTAGAATAGTCCTTTGGAAAATATGAACAAGACCTATCACCATTCACTATGTCATGCAGTTGCAAGACAAGAGACTGCCTGTAGAGAAGTTAGATACTGATTTTCATCCACGATGATTTGCTTTTACACGAACGTCTGAATAACAGATTTGTATAAAGCTTTCTACCCCAAAGAGTTAGAGTCAGAACAGATGTAGAGCAGGGATCCAAACAGAGCTTTTTAAATTCATTTCAGAAAGACACTATGAAAAAGCATAGTGGGAAAAGGGATAAGTAGCACACATTCCCTGAACAGACAGATACAGTGGATGCACCTTTGGGTAGCCTTTGTAAATAAGTTATTAACCTAATGCCTCTTTCATATTATATTTCTGATTACAAAGACAGATCATATTTTCTTATGCTCTCTTTTACTTAGTGGTACAGCAAAATTTGACGCTTTAGTAAATATATTTGTTCATTAGTTTCACTATAGTGAAACTATAGAGACTATAGTGTGTGTGTTGAAGCAGATAAAGAAAGCTCTTTGTTTAGAAGTGGTATAGCAATGCTGTTTCATGAGAAGTCAAGGCCTAAGAGAATCCTGGAGTCAGGCGCATTTAGCTGAACTTTTGAGTATGCACAAGATTTAATTGAAGCCATAGGAAAGGAGAAGAAAAGGGTTTCACACAGAATATTGCAGAAATCTGAGAAAAGAAGGAAAGCTGGAAATCTTCCAAAACTGTAAAAAGAGATGGGAGTTATTGGACCAAGAAGGAACGAGACATGTTATAAGAAGCACAGAGATGAAAGAGGAAACATGACTAAAGAGATCTCTACTTTTAATCCACAAATAAATTTCTGGGGAAGGGGATGATTTTCTAAAATATTTTTTCTCCTTTTTTTTTTCTTTCTCATTAATGGAAGAAACTGCTTCATTACCATGCTCATATTTTCATGAGAGAGAAATGATGTCTTCTATATTTCCAACATTTTCATCTAAAAATTATTTTTCACTCATCAGAAAGACAGTCTTGGTGAAAGCCCATACAAAAATCTGAGCTTCTCCCCCACGTTTACTTGGAATATATTATGTGACTTTGGCTATATACCTTGAGAATTCATGCTAGGCTTTTATAGCATTAACTAGTACAGAAAATTTATTCATACCAGAAATAAAATTTGGAACAAAACTACTAGTACTTTTAAGAACACAGGTAAAAGGAAAACAGAGATCTGAATGTTTCCCAGCAGTGGTTTTCAACGTGGTTTCATAATAGGACTTTTTTTTCTTTTCCCCTTATTTGCAAGGTGTAAATCAGCACTTCAGTTGTTCAATATCCTCAAATTATGTTGAAGTTGTGATTATATATTGTATTGCAAGGTTACATTTGAATAAAATGTTGAGTACTATGCTGATTTGCAAAATTAGTTGCCAGTACACTAAAATATTTTTATCAGCTTCACAATTCCAAAGAACAGACAATATTTAGCTGAATGAATAAAGGTATTTTGGAAATTAGTCCAATAATATTTCTGTAAATTGACAGTTGATTGTAACAGACGAAGCTGAGTCATCAGTCAGTCATGGCTGAAATCACAAAGTGCAGTTGTGGAGTGCGTTGATTTCATGTCTGTTATGTTGGTAAGAAAGCTTCAAGACATTTTACCCTTTCTGATCAGATTTTAACTCAATATAGGTCATTTAGTATCATTTAATAATTTTATCTGCTTTATAACAAAAGGCTTTGGTTAATGTTTCTGCTCATTTTGTTATTTTGGTAATATTTCTTAAATAACCCAGCTATTTAAGTATTTTCCACCATAGGCTATTCCAACGGATTTGCTTTATGAATCAGTTGAATTATATCTGTTATACTGGACACAAGTGAATGATGTGTGATTTTTATAAAATCTTTTATAAAGTCTTTTGCTGTCTGTAGAGCTGCCTTTCCAAAACTGAGATAGGTTTGCTGTGTCTGCCTATAGGGTGAATTACTCCAGTAAAAATCTCAAACCTAATAAATTTCCAGTACTGTTTGTATTTTGGAGGTCACAGAGTATCCTGACCATCACACAGACAACGTCACTGGAAGAATAGGTGAAGGCTGACTGGCTCCCTGCAGTTTATCATGACCTAGTCACTTGGCAACTAAAGACACCATTGGATGGAGTCAATCCCATAAACTCTGATGAGTTTTCCTCCCTTGTTTTAAGAGCTGAACTTCTCTCTGGTTCCAAAATTACTGCACAGCAATGTTAATATAGCCATTTTTGAACAAGAATAATGCTTTTCAACCAACTTCAAAGTTAAAGAGAAAATTAAACACTACTAATTAAGTAGTAATGCTGCAAAATCTTACGAGTTTCTCTTACAGCATCCTGCAAAAAGCAACACATTCTTTACAGGGAGGTTCATCTTGATTTGAGGGCTACATTTCCCTTTTGCCTGATGAATCAAAATGCATCCTGGATGCTTCTTTTGGAATACGTATAGTCTTAATTTTGTCTCAGTTTTTAATTCCCAAAAGGTATTTATTGAGCAAGTTGAATCTGAATTAAAATCCTGAATATTTAAAAGTTACGAACTATTTAGTGCTGTATTTTATGCTATTTTTTGATTATTTTGAATTTAAAAGATGGAAAGAAAAAGAGTAAGTGAATGTCACACTAATATCCAAATAGTGAATAATTTTTTTGCTCTGGCAAACTCAGATAAAAAGCTTTTTAATTCTTCAAAAACTTACACATATATTGGCTGCAACCCATACTTCACATGCTTATCCAAACAAGGAACTCTTACTATGGATGTGCCATTTTGTGCCATGGATAATTAATTTTTTTTGAGTCTTAAAAATGAAACTTCTATCTTGATGGTAATTCTGGGATCTCCAATCTTTCCTCTTTTAGTAAAAGGATCTTGGGGGATGGAACACCCTCATAGCACCAATCTCAGAATGGACCCTTTTAGTAGCAAGTGCTACACATGCACAGAGGAAAGGCAGCAAACCTCTATTTCACAAAATGGAAATTTGGAATATTCTTTTACATACTATTAAAAACAATTTTTACTTCTCTTCCAGTGGTCTACATTGTTTCTGGTAACTCCAGCCTTGCTTGTTCATATTGAAAATGATGGAGGATGAAAAAAAAACTATTGTTCCAACAGGAACAGAATTTGCTTTGTTTACTTTCAGTTATTTAAGTTAGTTTAGTTCAAAACATTTTCACTAGTCTGTGTATAGTGATGAACAAAGACCTTGAAAAAGTGATCCATTTCACCTGCCTTAGAGGTCAATTTTGAAAAAAACTTCAGAGGTGCCCTTCTCTTTTCAATACTCACAGAAGAAATGTCATGAATATTAACAAAGATGCTTGGCTTGGCTTTTAAATGGCTTTTAAATGGGTTGAGAGTCAACCAGATGATTAATTACTGGGATGTAGCTATATTAATTTAATTTCTTTTGCTATTTCAGTCCCTTTACTTCAAGGTTCTAATCTTAAAAACGCATTATTTTTTGACAAAGAAATTACTTGAGAACCACTCAAAAAGAATAAAAAAGTTAATTTAGAATTGTGAATATCAATGGTAGGGGTTTTTTTAATTTTTGACCAATACTTTTAAATTCTTTTCTTCATTGTCTGTTCATTAGATTGCAGAATATATATTCTACACACATCTTGCAACACAGAAAACCAAACACATAGTGTTACTTCTTACTGTAAGCACCTTTTTGTTATGCAACTTGTTACACAATGGTTGGAGGATTATCTTTCCCATTTTCCAAACAATAATCTTGCTGGCCAGTTTATCATTCATTTTCAAATTCTCAGTACATATGGTTCTCAGTTATGCCTTGCAAATGAGGCATTAGGAATGGGGTGTTGTTTGGTTTTGGATCTTTGTAGGGTGCGGGAAGAGAGGGAAATTGGCCTACAAACTGTCTGGCTGTTCAAGCTCTAAAATGCCACAGCATTATGGGAGAGACTAATATAGCACCAGAGACTTATGATGCACCTATCCCAGATGAATTATCATAAAGTTTGCTCTTTCTAATTGAGACAGCGTTTTCTTGTTGCTGTGATAAATCAGCAGAATATGTCCCATAACAGCTGTCATCTTAAGATGGCATATTTGGTGACATTTCCGGTATTTTTCCTTGTGCTTGATAGTTCCTCTGGGAGATGCCATTTTATTGTAAAGAATGCACATTTCTCATAATTTTATTCTGTGAAGCTGGATGCTATTTCCGTACAACCTTGAAATGCTCTTTCAGGCATCCAACCATGTACCTAAAATGAAGAGCTCAACTTTGACCATACTTTTGCTATAATCAGGACCTATTTACAAAAAGAAAGCAATATTAGTCCCTCATCAATCAGTTCTCATTGTGAAGAAAAATAACTGCAGCAGTTCAGAATTAGCTTCCCTTTGAAAAGTAACATTTCTTCAATAGATGTTTTATTTCAGAGACCTGTCGTATCATACTTTTCAGCAGTCATCAGTACTAGGCACGTGTACCCCTGTGCTTTTACTTTCTCATCAGTCAAACAATAACTTATCTCAAAGTTCAACAATGGTATTTGTTATTATTGCTGCTTATTATCTGAGTAACTAATACCTAGGAACCTTCGAAGTGAACTAAGGCTCCAGGTTGCTAGCTATATTCCGCTCATGGATAGGCTCTTATATTCAATAATGCCACTAAGCCGATCAATCAATATCAGTAGCAAAAAGTTACCTAAATTTATTAAGATTGATAATTATGTCTTCATTCTTTTTCCCCCAGGAAATACAGCCTTTTATAAAGTGCTTTCATGTACATCCTGAAATTCAACAGAAAATATTTAAGTTTCTAAACTCTTGAGTAAACTGAGCATAGTTCAGAATTATCTATTTCTGCAACATCTCATAAAATACAGATACAATCGCTTTACCAGCCCAAGAAGATGTATTGATGATCCACTCTAATAACAGCAACATTTTAGGAACCACTCTTAACAAGTATCTGAACAATATATCTGTGTGATGGCTAAGCATTTTATTAAAAAGTTTGAAGAGATAATTAAGTCATCATGCCATATTCTATTTGAGGATTGTTATAGGGCTTAAGCACTGGAGCAGGTGCAAATGAAAGATGCGCGTGAGCAGTTGTCATAATACAGAGGACTATATTTGTTGTCTGAGGTTCTAAATCCTGGACAAAATTTGAGTTGCATAATGAACCAGCAAAACACAAAGAACTCTTTTTCTTCAAGTTATTATATCACTGAAAAAACAACTGTAGTAGTTTATCCATGAAAGAGAGAGAGAAAAAAACTACCAGTAGAATAGAGCAGCCTAATTAGAAGTGATTGTAAATACAAGTAATCATACAAATTAGAAATTGAAATGCATAGTATTGAAAATCCACTTGAAAATAACAACCTGCTTTAATTTGAGGAGTTTTTTTTGGAAGGCTACTTAGGAAAACCTTGGCTGTTAGGAATTGCAAATAAAATTCATTTCTTTTGTAGGACTACTTTAGACTGTCAAAGCAATATAAGGCAGATTGCAAAGAAGAACACAAGAAACAAACAGAGGCACAAAGTCCAAAAGAGCGAACTTTGTGCCATTCTCTGCGAACAGAGAAAGCCATGACAGAATGAGCAAGTGAGACTGAAATGGCATGAGAGGTACATCAATATCTTTCCTCAAAAATATAGTAATAAATACAAGCATTTAGTGCCATAGTCTAGTAACCATGGCAAAGTTGGATCAAGGGTTGGACTTGATGATCTCAGAGGTCTTCTCCAACCCAGCTGATTCTATGATTCTATGATTCTAAAAATTTAGCCACACTACCAGTCCTTAGTAGTCATTAGTGAAATGTGAAAACTCCATACCTGGGCATCTAAGGAAAACTAATCTTTTTTCTAGAGCATAGGAGTATAAGTAAATAACAGAAGGATCTTCACATTGTCTTAATATTTCTGTATAAGACACCAAGCACCTATGGTTCTGGAATCAGGCACTTGCAAACTCAAAGGAGTACATGAAAAACAAATGAATGTGTTGTCCAATATTCTGTTTTGCATGTATGCTACTCCTGTAATCTTCATGGGTGACATGCACCCTTATCAAGTCATGAACTTTCCCCAGCAGTGTAAACATCTACTTTAAATTTCCTGGCTTTTGTTGATTTGTCTCAGATTTAAACCTATTAAAATGTACATTTCCATTATTGAATTAAAAAAGTAATAATGATGTTCTGATTATCTATTTGACAACATTAATTGCTTTTGTGCCTCGTTCTTATCTACTTTTTAGAAGTTATTTGTTAGTTGACATCCAATAGGCTTTTCTAATAGCTATTTGATTTTGCTTTTATTGAAATGTAGTGAGAGTTTAAAGAAAATACACAACTGTGCTACATGTTTACACAAACCATGCATCTTATAATTTATCCAGATTCTTGTCAACTAGGAATCTCAGTGGATAGTTTCCTAATATTTTTACTTCTTAACAGTGAATATAAATTATAAATGTGTGATTTGAGAACAATATTATGATGGATATTTGCCAGATGAATTATAAAACAGACTAGGACCATTAAAAGCAGAAAGGAGAAGCAAAACTAGGACCATATCACACAAAGACTTTTTCCATGTGAAGGAAGCTGCAGCTATAAAACTGAGTATTGGAACATGCTAAAAAATCTTATCTGAGTTTTTGTAAAATGTAAGGGGAAATAAAACCCAAACCTACTACTCAGCTCTTAACCAGTTTTGGAAAGCTTGCATCAACTTTCGCCAAATCTCTAGCCTGAAAATTAAAATGTGTACAATACTTGGAAAATTTCTGATTCACTCTGATCTCATTTAATTAGTTGAAATATTTAGAAATTAACTTTCTTTGGAATTTCTTTGAAAATATTTCAGCTACATTGAAGTAACAATCTGCACTACTCCTTTAAATGACTCGTATGCCAACACAAATGCTAGTAGCTGGAAAAAAAATTTTAATTATCTTTTAGACAAAACTGAAGTGAAATTCAGTGATGTATGTGTAGTGGACCTGGCTGAGATGGAATTAGTTTTCCCCATAGCAGCCCTCACAGCGCTGTGTTTTCACTGGCGGCTAGAAAGGTGTTGGTAACACAACCATGTTTTGGCTACTGCTGAGTAGTGTTTGCACAGCATCAATGCTGTCTCCATTTCCTCCCTGCATCAGTATGCTGGAGATGGACAATATCTTGGAAGGGAACACATCTGGGACAGCTGATCAAAGGGTTATTCCACACCATATAATATCTTCTGTGCAATAAAAGCTAATGAGGAGTAAAAGGGGGCATTTGCTTCTGAAGCAACCACTACTCTTACTGAAGCCCTGCTTTCCAAGAAGTGGCTGGACATTGCCTACTGATGGGAAGTAGAGAAGAATGTATATTTTTTCCTTTGCTTCCACACATGGCTTTTGCTATGGCTTTTGCTTTTACTTTTGCTTTATTGCTGCTTTCATTTTGACCTAAAGGGCTTTCCATCTTACTTTCTTCTCCCAGTGTCCTGCTGAGTAAAAGAACAGTAGAGCCACTTGGTGGGCACCTGGCATCCAGCCATGGTCAACTTATCCCAGCATGTTAGGAGATTCAGATAGCCTCATTTTAATTGTCTAAAATTATCCTAAATGCAGGAAGCTCTGATTATTTTTTATCACACGAACTAATCTACTTGAATTATATGATAGCAATAATTCATTTAAAAATATTTTTCTTATGCACTGTGCTAGTAAAAGCAAAAAGGAGGAATTTTTTTCTATACAATAATGTCCAGCTATGTGACTTAAGTGGGTAGGTTTTGTAACACCCACAAAAATAGAAAAGCTGTAGAAAAAGACAGGTGCTGGCTTTGCCAAATGTACAGAGCAACTAAATGCATTTTGTTTCTTCATATTTTTGCTTTCTGTTTCAACATAATCTTTCCAGACCACATCCAGAATCCACATGGCTTGAACAACTGCTATCCTTTCAGATAGCAAATTTCATATTGAGTGATGATTGCTGTCACTCAGTATGCTTAGTGTTGCCTATTGATCCCATATTTCACCTTCCCTTTCACATTCCTACAGCCCCTCACAGTAAGCAAAGCTCAGTCAGCAGTTCAACCAAATGCTCACTGTGATAGCTTGTTCATCTACTTCTCCCTTAAACACATGAAGGACCAGGAGTTTGGGTCTGATGAGGCTGCTGTTAGGAGACTTGGCTCCAAGTGTATTAGGAAATAGGTATATTTCCACTGCTGCTTCTTGCGTTATTTTTTTGCCTTTTTTTTTTTTCCTGCGGATTATAAGGTTAAATTTCTATTGTGTTATTGTTTATTAACCAATATTTAATATTCTAAAATACTTTTCTTAGTAAAGAAATTAAAGCAACTAAATAGAATTTGTCAGAGTACTTAACTTTGAACAATTTGACTTCCAAATAATTTGCACTGATATCCTTTTATTGCAAATAAATTTATGTATATATATTCCATATAGTTTGAATAAATCTTTTAATGACTGAACACTTCCTGAGTTAGTTTGGGAATTTATTCTATGGATATGTCTAATTTTTTTTTTTACCCATGCAAACTGTCAACATTCACAATATCCTTTGACAAGGATTTCTATAGCTTAACTACACATTTTATGGAGAGGTGCCTCCCTTGGTCTGTTACAGAACTGCTCCCTGCTCCTTCTGACCAATGCTTTGTCATTGTTCTGAAGGACAAACTAAGCAGTCGTTGCCCTGCCATATTGTTCACAATCTTTCTCATACTTTCCAGCTGTCCTCCCTTTCTAAGCAGAAAATCCTAATCTTTGTTCAGATTTTCACACTTTTGATCATGTTTGCTTTTTTTTTCTGCAACCTTTTCAACTCCTCAGTTTCTGAAACCAAGACAAATTAGGGAAGCTAATACTCAAAACATGGTCATAACAGCTATAAATAATGACATAAAGTTTCCCTTTCTGTTTCTTAAACTATTTATCATTATTCCTAACATAGTTTTCTGCTTTGGCTGCTAAATAGTGCTGACTTAATGTTTTCAGAGAGCTATTAAAACAGATTTTGTTTGTGAATGGAATTTGATAGTTCAGAGCTCGAAAGTTCTTTTTTCTTTCCACATGCCTTAACTCATATTTATCTGTTTTTACTTAAACGTGATGTTTCGTCAGATATTCAGCACACTGAACTCCTTCCCCAGCTTGTTTCTGTTGGTACTCCTGAGAAAGAGCATCACCATGATGTTGTTTGTCATTCATCACAACTTACAAGTTCTCTCCTAATAGCTGCCTGCACAGCTGCCCACGTGTTTACACAGTCTATTCCTCCTTCCTAAACACTTTGTGCTTGTGTGCACCGAATTTCATCTAGATTTGATTTCAGCTATCCCGCTAAGCCTTTTAACTCCTTCTCAGTTTGTCATCCAAATACTTCCCACTTCATCACTTAAATCAAGATCTTCACAGAAGTTCACTTAAAATTCAGCCTACTTGACATTAAATATTTGCTGTTTTCTGAAAATGCATTTAAATCAGATAGATACTCAATTTGTACTAATTTAATCCAAACCACATTAACTAGTTTACTTGCAAGGCTCTCTTGAAATAAGCACCACAAGTTTTTCTGTAGTTTTCCTAATACTAGTACTCTCATCCCACTAAAGAACATCATCACATTGGTTGGATATAATTTGTCTTAGTCCACACTGGCTGTCTGTTTGACTTAATTGTCTGGTAGGTGCACATAAATTAGTGCTGTGATAAATCATTAACTAACCTTCTTGGCATGAAAACTAAGGTTCAAATATTCAACTAAGCTTAAAAAGTTTCCATTGTTCTTCAAAGCCAGACTATTGTTATGTCCAGTTTTAGGCCATCACAATTCCTTGGCTAAATGTTTCAGTTTCAATTTCTGAAAGACAATATATCAGCTAAAGAACTAAAAAAGCAGAAGGTACTTCTGCTTCACTAAATTGGACAGTAAATTAACACACAGGGCCAAATCCAGGCATGGCTTCATGAAACAGGGTTAAGTAATTGATTCCCGAAGAAATCCAAGATTTTTTTTCAATATTAGTCAACAGCTGCCTGAGAGCATTGACTGAGAGCTTGAGTTATCTGATTCTACTTTGTGACTGCACATCTGTCCAAGCTCTCAAATCTCATATTGGAGACTGAAGCTAAGATATTTTTCTTCTCTCTGCAAAAGGCTAAAGAGTTGCTACCGAAGATCTGAAATGTGGTAGCACAGCCCTGTGCCTCAGAGTATCATCAAGATGACTGCCGTTAATCAGCCAGCCTTTCCCCCAGCCTTTAAGGATGGAACCTTGTTTGTCCTCACTATTTCTCTTGATTTATCTCACAGTATGAAAATATAGAAGTTACCCAATTGTTTAGCTGATTTCTTGGACATTTCCAGTTAAAGCTATTAAGAAGCATGGGTGACAACAGTGTAAACTGTATGTTAGTGACACCAGTTGCTTTTATGACAGAATTGCTTCAAATGAAACAGCATTTTACATTCTTCCTGGTAGAATGACATACTTCAAGTTTCAGAACATTTTCTGATACATCCCCATGTGCATAAATCCACCATCATTCATTGATGTGTTTTGCTGTTCCCTAAGACAAATCATCTAGGAAATATCAGAACATTTCAGAATATTGCTCTTAGTAAAGAAAAGCCAGAAGGAATAAAAAGGATTGCTTAATGTAAAAAAAAAAAAAAAAAAAACCTACTATTGGAAATTGGCTAAAAAATAAATGTCTTTCATAAATTTTCATTCTAAACCTATGCCAGTACTGATTTCGAAAAAGAAGCAAAGAAAATACTTAAATGCAAAGCCCTTTAGTGGCCTCTGGTCATAGGTTTCATTTGTGCTAAAGACTGGGCAGGAATTCCCTTGCCCCTGCCTACAGCTGTGAGGGAGGCTGAATGGGCACTTAACAACATAAAGGAATTGACCAGCAGACCTGACACTCCAGGCTGATGGCCCCTGGAAAGTCTGTGGGGAGAAGTTGTTGTTTGTTTGCTTGTCCCTCTCCTGAGAAAGGAGGGCAGTGGGTTTGTTGCCGGGACTAGGAAAGTGTGTGTTGGAGAAGCTCCGAGTTGGCTTTGTTCTCAGCCTTGTCGCCTAGCTGCGGTTTCCTTTTGGGCACACCACCAAAAGAAGGGACAGCCACACGACCACTACAGACTGCATGTGTCTTCTTGGGAAAGAACCTTTTCTTCCCTCTCTCTCTCCCCTTCTTGGTGGTGGGATGGGGGGAAGATCTCCATCCCTGGCCTCTCCTGCAAACCCGGGGCCCCACGCAGTGACTGCCAGATCCAACAGCGTCCCCTGCTGGCCAACTCAGAGCACTGCAGGCTCTGCACCTCCAGAGCTCCAACAGCGCCCCCTGGTGACTGTAGTTAGATTTGTGCCAAAAGCACAAACTGAACTGTTTTACCTTTTGAAGGGAATTTTTTGGGGTATAGGATTATTGTTCAGTGGTTTTTCTCCGTTTTTTTGTTGGTGGTGTTGTTCTGCCAATATACATATATCTTTTAATAAAGGGCTGTTATTTTTTCTTTTCTCCACACTTTCTCAATGGGAGCCTCTTAATTTCAGATTTACAATTGCTTAGAGAGAGGAGTTTTTAGTCTTTCCTCGTTACTCATCCTCCTCAGCAAAACACTTCTGTCTCATTAAACCGAGACACCTCTACATAGTAGTTTATTTTGCAGGGATGTAAGAGTGGGGTGTCATTACTGTTGAGATCACCTGACATTCACAGTAGGAAAGAATCTGAAACTATTAAGAACAGCACGGGAAATAAAAAAATTATTTCAGGCAGTTTGTCCACAAATGATCACATATTACGGAGAGGTTAAAAGGGACAGAAATTATAATGTAGTGCTGGTGCTGTTAAGTGTAAGATGGTTAGTCATCCTCTTTATACTGAAAGGTCAGGAGAAAAGAAGCAAGCTCCCAAACCCACTAAACACCATCCAGGACAATGAAGGGTGAGGTAGGAAAGGGAATTAATTAGGAAAAATCTAGACCCAAAAATCTCCTCCGAAGCAAAAATTTGACACATTTCTTTCTGAGGATGTAATGGAATTATCAGTTTGAAAATCTTGAACCAATTTGAAGTTTTACAATTCTGTAAAGAGTTTTTACTTCCAAGACACCCTGGGAAATATTCAACTGGAATACAAAATGCTTGTCTCAGTTTTGGTAACAGCCATGAAAACAAACATGACAACATTTCAAAATCTATATATTTGTGTATGTGTGTGTGTGTGTGTGTGTGTGTGTGTTGAAGGTTCATATGTGAATGTATAAGTGATCGGATTTTGTCTCTAAAAAGAGACCTGCAGTTATCAAAATAATTCATAGTTCTAACTCCACAGCCTAGATACATCTACCTGTCACCTCCTATGAGTAACTGGTTATGAAAGATGCAATTACTTCCACAAGCCTTGATGCTGTTTTGCACTGATTACAAAATACAAGTCAGCTGAGAGACTTCTTGCACATCAAGCAACACAAATAGTGTGATCAAAAGATCATTCGAAATTCACTAACGGGAGTTTTTTTCCTCCCTACTATACTTACCAGCTCTAATGAAGTTATACTGCTATGTACTCAACGAAGACTGAGTGGAAAATCATTTCCTGGTGGAAAATCATTTACAGACCAGAGTAATATGCCCTGATAATACCAAACCCCAAACTTCAGGCTTTAACATATCCTGATCCTATCTTTGGAAAGGGAAATATAATCTTGGGAAAAGTTGTGTGTTGCATTGATTTTAAAAACTCTAAACAACTAACATCATATTCAAGAGGAAAGTAGATTTTTTAGAAAAATCATGGTGCTTTCTAAGCATCATATTAAAAAAAACCCCTCGATTTTCTTATAGTTTAGTTACTTTTTTAACAGTATTTTTATAAAATTAACATAATTAGAAATATTATGGAAAAACTTTTTTTTTTAAAAAAACAGAGAAAAGTTTTCATTGAAGCTTTCAGAGTAGCTTTTTCTATTTAAAATCTACATATAATCTTTTCATTTCAATAAAAAGTACTATGATTTATATAAGCACACGAAGGACTTTAGATATTTATTAAACCTGAAACTACTTTTGGTAAGGCAATTGGAATAAAAGATCATTTTTTCTAAAGGCAACTTCTTTTCTTAGAATCTCACCTTTTACTCAAAAAAAACCTTTGATAAAACACTAAGCAGATATCAGCAGTTCTCTGATCTGACATGGAACAACATCATTTGTGTTTTTCCACCAGGACAAAATCAAGGAAAGTGACTGGTTCACACAAGAAGTGTCAGTAAGTCTTTCAAATTCAATAATAAAGAAAATTCTCTTCCTGGCACAGTTTCATAAAACTGAATGGACACTCTGCCACACTGAACAACGTGCAAAAGGCTGTTTCAGCTATTTTGCTCAAATATGGAACAAATAAATTCTAGATAAAATGATAGAAAACATTCAGTGTAATGCATAATATACAAAAGATTGGATTAAGAATTAATTTGTGACTAATCAAAGTCATAGTATATTTTTTACTTGAAATTTAGAGACGATAACCCCAGTTACTTATATTTTAAAAATTAAGTAACCTTTTATCCTTGGAAAACTTTCTAATTATTTGTACTTGCTCATACATACACTACAAATATAACTTTGTGCAGCTTTATTTACTACTGTTACCTGGTATTGTATCTTCTCCCTTTATCACTACCCTTCTCTTTCATGATTCAATATTGAACGCACACAGTGAAATGGTTATAATAGCATGCCCCTTCTCCCTCTCTCCACACACAAGCACAGAAGATTTAAAGATGGCAAGCTGTAGACAATGCAAACACTTTGCTGAAGAATAATAAAGTCTCATACCATCTCCTTTGCCGTTAAATATTGGTTGGCTTGTTAATAGCATAAGGTGATCCGTGAATGTAAGCATTCTGGAATCTAGCTACTTTCCCCAGAGTCATGTGTTCACAGCTAGATGGTAAACACATTTTATCCCAAAAGAAGCAGCTCAAGACTAACAGCCCAACAGATGCCTTCCTGGGAAAACTGGAAACAAAATGTTATACAAATAACATCATTGAAGTATGCTGCTCCAAAGGAGCCAAACAGTCTTATGCCTGGAAAGCAAATGCTCCTCATCACAGCTGCGGCTGTTCCCCTTGTGGGTGCAGGAAGTTGGCTGCTTATTTCCACTCAGTCATACTCCAACCAATTAATGACTAAGCAGAAAAAGCAGAAAGTCATTCAGGAACAGTTTCCCTCATCTGTGGGCACTAATCTTTTCTCTAATCTTTTTTTCTTTTTTTTTCTTTGGTGGAGACAGACAGCTTAATCATTTAAGAACAATGTCTAAAAAAGCCACAGACTGAATTCACTTTGAAGCAGCAGGTGGGCCACAAGAGGTGTTTTTGCCTATGTCAAAAGACCACTGTTGGAGAAGGAGGTACATTTGAAAAGATTCACAGTGTGAATACAGACTGATTACATTTGTTCTACAAACTATTTCAGAATTTAATGTATATAAAAACAAAATGATGATCATATAATTTACAATATATTTTATGAATTTTATATTCTGTGGTACATTTCTTATTGTATAGCAGAGCATTCTGCACTAACACAAAGTAAAAAAAACATGTATAAGCTCATCTAAGAACCTTATCTGTCTGTGAACCACAGGAATATATTAAATTGTTTTCCCATATCATATAAGACATTTTACACATTCAACTACTCAAAATTATCTACAGAACTGCCTTTATTTATGAAAAACATCTACTTGGCCTCCACTATCTCAGCTTCTGTGCAGTATCTTAGAGGTCCTAATGACAAAAAACAGAAAAGTAGTACTACAGTGCTACTTTCACGCACAATCAGATTATGAAGTGAATTTTACACTATAGCATGAAGATTCGAGGGATACAGAGGAGATTTATGCTCAGCACAGAAAAAGCTCTATCGTGGAGAACTGGAAAACTGGGAGGATCTTGTGTATACCATATATAAATATTATATGCAGCTAAATCTATCTGGCTGATATTAATCCTCTTGAATTACTGGCATTAAATCAGAGAAGGCTGCAAATGTGGAAATCTAACAGGAAACAAGACAAAAAGAAAGATAAGGTTCCTTACAATAAACAAACGGATGGGGGAGTGTTCCCAAAAGGTGAATACTCTATGCTAGACTCCAGAGAGGGTGGCAATATCTACCTTTCCCAGGGTGCAGAGTACTAGGGGATGAAAAAAAAGGGCGAGTGGCAAAAAATTGCCCACAATGACACACAAGTAGCAGAGACATCCACCAGAACGGGAAGCAGGATGACTCCCCTTGGCACTGCTAAAATGAACTGGAAGCAGGGGTTCAAAAATTCAGATGCGTCAGATTGGTGCTCTGGCTGCAAGCACAACACGGCTGCTCTGCATGCTGACACCTCCAGTGACTTGCTGGGAATGATAGCAGTCTGTCCTGGACTTTTGCCAGGTGTAGAAGTCCTCACAGAACTTTGTTAGCTAATTAAAAAAAAACAGGCAAAAGGTGAAGAGTCAGCTCTACTATATCCTTTCCTTGCATCTAATACAAGCAGAAAAACATAACATATAAATCTTGTTCTTAATTCTATTTGTGTCCTGAAACTGCTTTGTCTTTATAAGTGGAGTACAATTTTGAATGTACAGCTACCATAAGACTGAGTTCAATTCAGGTAAACTTTAAACTGCATTAACAGCCACACTAAGGAAAGTGGGGTGCATACTCTTGGAAAGATGAAAATTGCTGAAGTGAGAACAGATGAAAATCTGCATTAGTCTTTTAAATGTGACAATGTTAGTATAGGGCTACATCTGATTCTCCTTGCTGTAAAAGATACCAGTATTTAAAAATCCTTTAGAAACTACTTTAGCTTTGCACAAAGAGAGATAAAATGAACAAATTAGTCTAATCTAAGCCTCAAGAAGCCACTCTCAAACATACAGATACAGCTGTTATGAAGAAATAAAAACCTAAAAGGCAAGCAAACTGAATCCCCTGCTTTTTAGCTTTAGTTAAGAAAGAAAAACAAATAGATAAAAAGGTAAGGAAAGCAGGGAAATATAACAATCATTTAAGAATAATCAGATCAAAGTAAAATCAAAGGGTTTTTTCTTAGTCGTGGTTGGTTTGTTGGGGGTTTGTTTAAGGTAAATCAGAGAGCTGTAAATCAGTCCTTCTATATATGGAATAGTTTCTTCCTTCCTTGTTAATGAAGTGGAATAGTTTCTTTCCATTTCCTAATGGGTACATACGTACAACTAGGAATATTTGCTCTAGATGCAAAAATTGATTTAATTTATGGATTGAAGATTCTTCACCAAAGAAGGAAATAAAGTGGACACAACAGCACTTCAGGAGCAGTGCTTTGACAGTAAATTCTCCATTTTACTGCTGATGCCCTCAGTAGCATTGGGCTGGACAAGCTGGGAGGCTTCAATCTTCCTCGCAGTCATCTGCTCATGTTTAGAGGCAATCTAATATACTTGTAAATTTATGGCAAATCATGTCTTCCCAGTTCGTGGTCTGTAGTCACATGTGGGATGGAATATCATATCAACTGCAAAGCATGTTCTACTGAGCAGACCACTGGGCACAACTTATTTGGGTAGATATAAAGTATGGAGTTACTATAATTTTGAAGTATCACTGATATGTTAAATGGAACTTGTTTTTTACCTGAGAGCTCCTTTTTTTTCGTTAGTGAAGAATAAGTCTTTGAAATCTATACACTAAACACGACTTCACCTTTAACACTTTTGTAAAGTATGCAGCCAGAATAAGTGAACTTACTTTGACATAATGTTTCTGAAACAATGTGTGCTGGTAATTAGACCATAATCAAATTACTATCAACTACAGAAATTTAAATGGAACAGTTTAGCATTAGGATATATTAAAAACTTTTTGAGATTGGATTGACTTTTATGCAATTTTGGCAGAAAAATTAAAACCACCTAATTTTGACAATGTAAGAGCAATCTAATTTTTTTGATGAAGATGTGGTTTTGATTATTTTACAATATACAAAAATACTTTAAATTCAACATTTGTGTGAAATAAATATCTTTCAATATAAGATATTTAAGTTGGTATAAAACTAATCCACCAGTAAGATTTCCTTATGTTGAAGGAAATGTTGATTTCCTTAAGTTGCCACACAGCCTAATTTAAGTATCTCAAAGCTTTTGGCAAAAATGAAACTTAATCATAGTTTGTGCCCACAATATAACTGAACATTCAAGTATTAGTCAAACGTTTTCCCATCTCCTGGTCTTATAAAAAGGGGTTTTTTTAATGTTCAGCTTTACAAACAGCTACATTTTTATTACCCTTTATTCATATGCTCAAGTCTCAGTGAACTATAGAATACTAACATTGTATCTTTTGAGGAATTACATTCCTTTTAGCATATGGTATATTTGTATGACTACTGTCTGTATCAAATTTTGACAGTGTCTACAAAGTTTTTACAAGTTAATCTGATTTGTGCTTGCCACCAGGAAATAACTAGATATTAAAGAATAATTAGCAAAATCTTCTCTTGCTGTATAAGATAAATTGCATAAGATTTTGACTCATTACTACTATTAGATTGCACAATTCCGACTAGATGACCTCAGCCAATGTCATGGGTTTCACTAGACCACAGAATGTTTTAAAGAAAAGGAAGGTGTTCCTCATGGTAATAGCCCAAGCATATGAAAAGATTTTTCTTGATCTATACACTATCAGTTCCTATCTACTAACTAAATCTTTTTCCTTGGGACAAGTTTCTTCCCAGAAATATCCTGAGTGGCAAAAAAATTGACAGATGACATGAAAATGGTTTGGCAACATGTGGCAAATTTTTCTGAAGAAGATACGGTCTATCCCGAATACAGAAATAGTTAAGAACCTTCTTTTTTCTGTTCTGAGATTAAACAAAGCTCCCTTCCCCTAACTGTTTTGAAGATTTCCGCTTGATATATTTATTTGTTTGTCTATTTTAAATCTTGCTCTTGAGCATTCACAGACTGGTGAGTACGGGCAAATATTTAACTCTTAGTTTAAAGGCAAAAGAAATATAGGAATATAATTGTTAATTCAACACATCTCCTTGATTGATGAATATTTGATTGTCCTTCCCATTTTTCAGATTATGAACTTCCTAAGAAAAGTACTGTCAATTTACTTATGAAGAAGAATATTGCCTGAATTGTCCAAAACTTGTCTCATGTGTTTTTATTAAGTGCTGAATGTACTCTGATTGATAGTGATCTGAGAAAGGATGCTATGTGTCCTACAAAGTGCCAGCCAAAACAAACACATAAACAAAAATCCTTAACATTAGTCACATAATAAAGTTGTGAATAAGAACAAGCTCTTACTTATACTACTCTACAGATTGCATAGACATATTGTGAGTCTATCTGCTACATATGGGGATTACAAAAATGGTTTTATTTATGACATATCAAACACACACTGAAAAAGACCCCCAGTGCAAAGGAGTGAGACAAATATTCAATAATGACATATGCTTGGCTTCACTTTGAAATGTTTAAATTTGCCTTAAGAAGACAAATCTGTTTTTAACTCTGCCAATACCCACTTTTGCTATTGAAATGTGGGACTTCACAGTGCTGCCTTTGAAGTCCCTTTTTTTTTAAACTGACTCCTACACATTTTGCTTCCCTTTATCTCATTGAATAACACAGGGAATCTTTAATGAAAACCTTCTATTCTCTGCTTCACATAACAATAAGCTATTAGAATAGCCACCCCAGGTCAATTCAGCCCAGCACCCCATTTGCAACACTGGCCCGGAAGCCTACTGTTATTTGGCATGCATCCTAACAACAAAACAGAAAGGCTCTAAAGATTTAATTTCTTATTGCAAGGAAATCACATTGTTGTGACAGAAAAGTTATTTAAGGGCACAAAGTAGCTGAAAAATAGAAGCAATTAAAAAATCAGGAGTTCTTATTAAATTCAGTCTGCAACGATAGACAGTGTCCCTGTATATAATGTTACTTATTAAAAGTCATTAATAACATACTGCAGTAGTTACAACAGCAGAACCATTCTGTTTATTCATCTCTCCAAATGAATATCTTTAACATTATCTGCAATTATTATATTTAGAATATCAAGTTAGTAATACCAATGTTATCTATTGAATAGGTGAAATAAAGACATTTTAGAACTGTTAAGTGCTGCTAATATGCCTTACTTCTGTGGCATACTGACTACAAATTTGTCTATTTAAGATTAAATTTGTATATTCTGTATACGTTAATAATCAACTAATTTTTGAGTCCATTTCTTAGGTATATGACTACTTTCTTTCTATGTGATATCTCCTTCCATGCATTTATATCTTATTTTGCTAAAACAAAACATGTATTGTGTATTTGCACTCTATTCATCAGGGCTAGATTAGAATTTGTAACGTACAGGTGAAAGACTATGTATTCCATTACAAGTTTCCATGGACAACTAATTTTCAAGAAAGATATTTTCGATTAGAAACTGTCAGTTTATAAAGGTTATAATTTCTGGGTAGTTTTCAACTCTCATTAGTTGTTTTACTAACAATTCCATGAATAAAGCAAAGATCTGTGCTGTCCTCTTTAACACTGACATTATGAAGACTTTCTGATTCCCAGAGAAAAAGTGCAAGGAGTAGACATCTCCGTTTGGTATAGGTTAACCTCCACATTCTGTGAGTTTTGAAAATTTACAGTATACATATAAGAGTATTCATTATCTCTTTCCAGCACAATATAATCAGGTTGTGTTAAAACCTGCCTTTAAAAACGAAACTAAATAAAACTAAACTCCTAGTAATATTGTCAACATGGCTCTCTCACTCTCCATGCAAATCACCTCTGAGAGAAAGAGTAGGAGGATGTGTCTTCAACTTAGTGCACCCGATGAGAAAAAGAATAGAAAGACATCCTTTCCTGAAGGCAGAGTCATAAATTCTACATTGACTAGAGAAAAGGATGAACTTTGGCTGTAAAAATACAGTGATGTAGCGTAATCATGGTTTACAGCTTGATGTAGATCCTAACAAGGTGAGTTCTCCTTGCTCTGAGTAATTTTCAGAATACTTTGTTTATAATACTGCAACCTGTCAGAGCTGAGTCTGGATAAAGGTAAAGGTATGCATGCATACATATACCTGAGCTGCATCAGCCTCTCTTTTGCTCTTGTGTTGGTTAGGGTGTTCGTGTCAGACCTTAGTGAACTGATTCAACTTATTAACTTAAAGAGAAAAGAAAGAAGTAAAGTTTTCCTACACTAAGCATTTGAACTTCTAGAATGAGAAAAATTATTCCTTAATAATACTGATGTTTTTCCTAGGGTGACATCCCTAAATGTAATGTCTGCAATAGTGATGTCTACCATTTTATCTGTTAAGGTTACTATAAACAGTGTTTGTCAAAGCCTCAGACATTATACTGCAGAACAGTTCAGAAAAGTGAACAACAGAAAGGACAAATCTTTTCACTTATCAGAACTCACAATGTTTTATAGTCTCTAAATCTCAGTTGCTTTTTCTTTAAAAAATATAGGTATTCTTCACAAAGAACAATGAAGATAAAACCAGAAACTGTCCTGTCTGTCTCTTTAAATTCCCAGGGCTAAGGTCCATTGTAAAAGCTCACAATTACACATCTGAATACTTTCAGTCCATGTATACAGGGTCAAAATTAAATTTATAAAGTAAGCATAATTTAATCCTTTACAAAGTTGGAATGTCAAATGTTGCAACACAGGTTTCTTAATGCATTTTTTGGGTGTTTTAACTGAATGGAATTTTAAGTATATTGCAGCAGATGAAGCAAACTGAAAAATGGTGAGAATATTTACAGTAACGAAAATATTGCATAAACCAAGTTTGCACACAAGAAACAAAATCCCATCTTTCACTTACAAGAGATCATGCACTTTAGCATTTCCACTCTGGTGGCTGTAACACTTTTCTTTGTGCTACACCAACTATATTGAGTATTGGATTATTTTCTTTGATATCATGATCCCAATTCTTGATCTCTGCTGGAAATTAACTTCAGGTACTGAAGAGAAAATTGCATGCTGATTTGCAACTGAAATCAGTAGAGAATCTGCTTTCACACAGAGGGACAAAGCTTCTGCATTATTGTATGTGGCACTGTGATAGGTATGCTATTATGATTTGCTTTTTTAAATAAAAGAGTGATTTTATTTCTCTTTCAGAAAGTGTTGGGTGGGTTTTCCTTTCCGTTTGCAAACTGTTGAAAAATAATTAGTATTTAGTCATCCTTTCTTCCAATGTAATGGATATACCTGCCTCTATTCTATGACTATTACGGGTTAGTTCTGATTTCCATCATGATAAACACAACCCACTACCATCTCTGAGGAAATAATTCTCTATGAAATGGCTTCATTGTATGAAATGAGTCACACTGCTTCCTGGGGTAAGCTGCAGAGCAAAAGAGTTAAGGAGAATGTGGTCACTAAGTGTTAACAAATATTACTTCACATTCCTCTCAAATTTGATGAGCATGTATTGAAGATAAAAGTGAGGAGAAAAAAATGAAACCATTTGTATTGTAAATAATTGTTCGTGCATAATCATTTACAGTAATGTGCAAATAAACATTTATCAAATTTGTACCAAAGTCTGGTTTTCCTTTCATCACCTTAAATCTGGAGTGCATGAAAACTTCTCTTTCAAACTTCTAAACAATAACAGTTGAAGGCTACATACTCCTGTCTTATCCTTAAACTAGTGGAGAAAATTAAATAAATCTGTTCTGTAGTGTTGATGCTAATTAGGATGTTATAATTAAAAATGCTAAAGTGACCTTTGTCAACATTTGACTGTTTTCTATGGCTTGAGGTTAAAACTGTGAACAGCATCAGATGACATGTGATGCCACCTTAGCACAATGGAAGCAGGTAAAAAGCCTGAGAGAAATTTCAGGAAATTGCCTAGCAAGCCCAACTACATAAGCAAGATCTCAAAACACAGTTTTTCACATTTCAGAAGATTAAAATATTTGTAGACAGAGGAGATTTCTTTGTTTTGTTTGTTTTCTGGAAGCCACTACGGAAAAACAAGGTTGGGGAGGAGAGAGAATATGCCCAAAGGATGGCTGGAACAGGGGAGAAGATGGGCAATTGGAGTCATGCTGATAAAACAGGGCAAGCAGGCCTGAGAGACAGTACAGAGTGAAGGAGAATGAAGTCCATGATCATACAACAACACTGAGTTTCCTGTGTACCTCTGATGACAGGGTGCAGATTAGCATGCTGGATTGTGCATGTTTGTTCCAGGTGCAAACTAGAAGAAAGTAAAGGCCCACAACTTGTGGAAGAGTCAGGAAACAGACTACTTCTCTGGCTTCAAAAAAAAGTATATTAAAAAAATTTATTAATGGACCCAATAACCACAGGCATTTGTTACAGAGAGCACAGAGCACACTCTCTGTAACTGCCACAATCTCATTTATGTTGCAGGAAAAAACTGTCTGTCTTATTATTACTTACTCAGTGGAGTGATTTAAAAAATCAGTGAAAGTTTTACTACCCTTAGATCAGTCACAAACCTGAAAATAAATGGAAAAACACAGCTCCTATAATTTCTGTCTTGATGTCTTCTGTTTTCTATATGCAAGAGAGTACCAAAGTCAACTCGCTCTATACTGCAGATTTATTTGTAGCAGAATTATTCAGGAGTCTCTCTGAGCGTACTGTATGGTTAGTCATTTTACGTGCATTCCAAATATAGAAAATATGCAGTATGTTACGTTACCTTATAGGCATCTGATGTTATGTTAAACGTGTGAGAGTACTTGCATGAAACTGAGATAAGAACCAAGATTTCAAGCTTAGCTCAGCTGCAACAACACAAACCAGGCACATTTCCATTTCTGCTGTCATCATCTATAACACACACTACACATGATTGCTTCTCTTTTATTAGCACATTTGTTCCAATACTACAATTTATTAAACTCCTGTCCCTATGAGTACACAGGTTTAATTCCTGTAACAGCCTGTTAGAAGATATATTATTTGCTCTTTCTAAGAACACATTCTCAGTGCTTAATTCTGTGTCTGCACCATAATGCAGCACGTATGGAGATGAGAAGGAAAATGCATTCAAGGCCCAGTAAAATCCCATTGTATGCGAGACAACAAAGGATTCATAAAAAATATAAATTGTAATGCTCAAGCTTCTAAGTCAGTAAGAATCCACTACTAAATACATGATTTGCATCCAGTTTTCCTCTAGCAGAAAGAACAGCTGCATATTAAATTGGTTTGACAAAACATGTTAGAAAAACATCAGTAGAAATGTCTAGAACTATTGCATCTAAAACACCAATATTTAAAAGCAAAAAAGGTTAGGTTAAAAAAACTCAAAACAAACAAAAAATAAACAACAACTTCAAAGCAAGGCTACATTTTATTTCAGCTTGGTCTGTGGTTATGAGAATGCAATTACGTTTGTGCCATTTCTCAACACTGTGACTTGTGCATGCATGAGATACTGTAGAACACTGTGTGCATACACACAATATTATCTAAGTAGTAAATTTGGCACAGCTGAATGGGTCCCTGCACAAATAAACAGAAGACCTTACTTGAAATACATGCATTTCTTTATTTCGCATACTATAAAAGAAACTCATTCTACCTTCCAAGCCCCAATTCCTTTCCTTTAAGGTCTCCTTTTCTGAATGGTTCTATAATTTGTGCTCTAAGGATGGCCATACAGGGATCACAGTAGACAGTTTTTTACAGGCTCCTTGTCAAAGAACTCGCTTAAGTCAGATTCAACCTTATTTTCTGTCAAGAAAGCATTCTGCCCTATGTAATTTCCTTGCACTAAAAAATGCAAGGTTTGTCAGACCCATGTCTGGCAAAAAAAGTCACCTCATTTTTACCATACCACAGAACCACTCCTCTCCCTCAAAGGGTGTTTTAACTGCTGAGAATTTTACTGTTGTAGGGAATGGACACATAGTCACAAGGGGTTTATATATATATTTATATGTATCAAAATACACATTTAACCACAAAATAACGCAGTGATGCATTATTTTGAAGGAAAATATCTTGGAACAGTATATTTCTTCATGCCATTGAAAGCTTTACAGGACTGTAATGGTTATTAATTTATTTTCTTTTTTTCTTTCTAGAACTTCAGAGCAAAAGATATTTTATAGGTAAAAAAATCACTTTGAAAGACAGTTTCTATTCCATGACAACTCAGAACATGATATACTTTTTTAGTATCTTGAGCAGCAAAATCTAGTAACAGTAGGGATTTTGAATGAGCTTTTAAACTACTTGTAATGAAGTCTTAGTGAATTTTCTCATTTCCCTATTCAGCCAGTCATTTGCTACGCCAAAATCTCCATGTTGCCCTCTACAGGTTGATTTGGTCCATACCAAACCATTCTTTTTGCCTGAAGCATCTAATCTCCTAAACATCTGAACAATTATAACTATTATAAAAAGCTTTAAAAATATGTCTTTATCATAATACTAACCACTATTATTCTCCCTAATATTCTCAAAACAAATACAGAAGTTTTAAAGATTTCAGTACAGACTGGCTATGTACATTCACCAAGAAAGAGAAATGCATCCAGAGCCACCAAAAGAACAAGTAAAATGTGCAAAGAAACAGCACATGTTCTTTTGTTATGATTTGTCGATATTGTTGTTTCTTTAAACTTATTTAATTTTTTTTTAATTAGAAGAATACTTGATTTTAGTAGCTGGATTAAATAATTTAACTATGTCTAATAGACAGAAAGAAGTTTGCATTTAAAATAGACATGAGAATTTCATAGTTTTATTAATCTGTAACCTTTTAAGGTAATATTCTTCTATGTCTGAAAATCTTTAGTTTGTAGAAAGCTGAATTAGTCATTCTTTAAAATGAGGGAAATACTAAAACATTGCCCCTATTCTTTTTACTTTTAATCAAGATGGAGATCCTTACCCATTATTCCTACAATTGCAGTAAGTACTGTCTTGTCTTCTCCTTTCTAGCCTTTGAATCTTTCTTCAGGTAAAATGTTTTTTATGGAGGTATTTTAATTTCTATTTTCCAAACTGTCTAGTTCAAAAATAATTTATTTAACTTTTTGTCATTGTTGCAGATACATGTATGTGTGCTTGTGACTCTGTATGTGCGTGAATACAAGCATAGGAACATTTAACGTAGGCAGTGTATAATTAGGCCAACTAAATTCATGGAAGATTAAAGTTAATAATTATTTTTCAGACATATGTCAGAAAAGCTTTAGTGTCTACCAAGTACAACATCCTGAGTTTTGCAATGAAACATGTATAGATTCCTAAGCCAGTATGAGTCCTGGAGCATTCACCAGTTTGACACAAAGGACAGGTAAACGGGTGAGATCCATCTCTACTAATAAGGCAGCCTTCAGTGGTCATGCCCAGGACCTCTGGAATCCCCTGTAGCACCATTAAGCTTTCAAAGCTCACATTTGGAGAGTCCAGAGGACATCACCACTTCAAATATCTTTGGTTAGGTCCTGAAAAGCAATGAAGTGCAAGATTCATGTTTCTGCTGCAAAAACATTCACTTCTGTCATTTTCCTTGTAATTATCTTTTCTTCAATCTCCTCCTCTTTTTCCTGTCCTTGGCCTTCTGACTAAAAGCAATCAGTTCTAGCTGGCTAAGGGTGCATCCTGCATTTCTGTGACTGTAACTACAATGGAAGCTATCAGTAATGTCATAAATAACTTCAATGCAGCACAGGACAGCCAGATTTTGGAGTTCAAAACACCATCTGGTTGTGAGACAAACTACAAAGAACTACATTAAAGGCCTTTTCTCCTCTTTTTCACTTTTTCTATTTCTTGTACTTGCCTTGTTTCCCTTCAAGGAAATAAGATCAAATCGTACTTTAGTAAGAACATCACTACCACTTCAGGTAACTTATGTAACACCTTTCCCAAAAGGGCAGCTTCTTCCGTCTTTGATATGATCCAAATAACTTTTAAACATAGTGATTTCTGCCTTGAGAACTCTCTGGTTTTGTTTTATTTCAGCCTTATAGGAAATAAAAAAGCCTTTACACTAATAACATGATCCTAGACCCTGGAGATGATGCAGTGCTGCTTGCAGGTAACCTAGGCAGCCTGCAAGTGCAATGAGCATTTCAGGAATAGTTACTCTAAACAGATACTATCCTTTCATCAATTCTACATAAAATAATCATCTGTAACAGGTGCGTTCTTTCAATTTAAAAAAAAAAAAAAGGAAAATAAATGAGCACATACACCAAAGTGAATCAGTATGTAAACCAAAGTGAATTCTTACCAAATGGGCCTTCATTTCTACTGTCTTGGTCTTTACTTCTTTCACTGAACTTCAAGAAAGCAGAGAAGAATTTTAGGAAGAAAAAGGCAGGGAGTACTTACCTAGGAAACAGAACGTAAGGAAAGAACTATTAGAACTTAATTATTAGAAATTATTAGAGCTTAATGGAAGCTTACCATTTTTACTTATATCAGTATCATATAAAAGTATTTTCAGAAGCACTAGAAAAATTACTCTTTCTACTTAGATATCAATGCTATTTTTTTACACTACTGCACCATTAATGTGAAATTAGCAAAAAAATATATAAATAAGACACTGTGTTTCTTTCATATTCGAAATTACTTCTGAATTTTGTTATGAATCTTCTCTCTTATAATACTTACTATCTAATACAGCAGCTATCTTTGACAGGCTCTGTACAAAATATTTCTCTTTTTCTGTGGACAATATCACACAAATTTTTACTCCAATTATCAGCTACAACTATTAGCTTCCAACATATATTTTTGTGCAGTTGAGTTTAAAATTAATTTTACTTCAGTATTATTGAATATCACTGTATTTACTAAGATCAAAACATGTAAGTTTTGAATTCTCACATCTTCATAGAAAAAGAAGTTTTGCAGTCATTTTACCTATAGATAAATAAAACTTCAGATATTTTAAAAATAAAATATTGAAGGCATTTTATGACCTCTAAAGTTTCTTTGCTATTTAATTCCATTAAACAATCTTTCCCACAAATTGGAGCAACAGAAAAATATTATAAAAATTACCTGAGTTATAGGAAGAACTATGTAAAAAGACACAAGAATGCCCTGCATTTAAAATGTGGCTACACCACATTTTACCAGTGCTTAGTACAGTGTTTCTCTCTAGTAATTTGTCCAAATTTAGCCAATTTTTACTAAACAGTAATAAATTACTGTTTTAAAAATTATCATCTTCAATAGTCTAAAAACATGCAGAGACTCCTGGTGTAAAAATCCCTCCACTGTCGAAAAATAAATCCCTATTACTCAGTGCTACTGAATTTCCAATCTATTACACTTTCAGCAGAAATATCGTGAAAATGTGATTAACAGATGTCTGAATGCTCTGTCCAGAAGTGGCACTGAAGAGCTTCATGAGGAATACAAGGTCATACAAATGGAATTGACACACATTAGAAGTCATTGTTACTGTAAACCACTTCTCTCTATATATGTTTATTCATCATTTTTCTGGCCTGCTTTTGATGATCTCTCCCCCAGCAAATACCAAAATCACACCCTGGTGTTGCTAACAAGCTTAACCTCTGGATTCTTTGGACTTCATGATCTGCCTCCTCTTAGTATTGTCAACTAGACACAATTAATGAGACCCTAAGCACACACGAATCCAGATGTTAAACAATGACAAGCGCGAAATGGGGAGAGCAGCAGAGTGGAAAAGCTACTTGTTAGAGATCCTATAAATCGTCTTGATTAGCAATTGTGTGTGTATGATGCATTCCTACAAATGATGAAATTATATTGTATTCAAACACCTTTTTTTTCCTATTCTTAATATTTTTCTTAACTGTTTAGAAATGGAAATAATAATACAACCCTAGCAGAAAAGCATGATAATAAGCCTTTTATCAGACTTAAATTAGAGCTGTTACAAAACTGAGTTCTGTATTGGACATAACTCTTAGGGGGAAAAAAAGGAGTGGAAATATTTTATAGAGGTAGGTACAGCATTCAGCAGAAACAGGCTGAAGAAGCACTTAACTGGCTGAAGAAATGAATCTTATCACCTAAAGTCCTCAGTACATGAAGGCTAGTAATATTTATAGTCAGGGGAAGTTGTCAACTGACAGTTCCATGTTTTACATCTGTAGGTTGACTTACATTTTCACTCCTTGTCAAAACAGGTTTCTAAAACACTTCTTTTGCTTTCATTATAGCTATTCTTTGGCCCTTACGGAATAGAAGAAATAAGAAGATTATAAGAAAATACCTGTGACAAATTCTATGAGGAATATTTTAATATTAAGGATTAAAAAAGTCAACAGCTAGCAAAAAATCTTCATTTTAATGATTTTTTTCTGTTCCAACACTTTAAGACAGCATATATGTATGTTGTACTGGTGTAGAGTATATCTAACTCTGCCCAGCAGTGCAAATAGCTTTAGATACTTCTTCAGCTCTAGAGGATCAAAACAAGATGAGCATTCCTGTACCCTATACTAAAATAGCACAATCTGTTCCCTTCTCCCCCCCATACTTGCTTCAGTGATAAAACAGCTGCAAAACTGTTCTTAGAAAAGGAAGATTCTTATGTTATACAACCAGAAAAGGGTTTAGGGTAATTGGGTTAGGTTGTAACTGGTTTTAGGCTGTAACTGTAATGTATAAAGCTAGGACATTCATGATTTTCAAAAAGCCAGACCTTCAAAGGAACCCAGCTTCTGACAAGGAGTTTTAGGTTTGCTTGTTAAACTACAGCAGCAATAATTCATGCCCTGCTGGGTGCCGTGCAGTGACACAGCTTCTGCTAGTTGACCTGGGTGCAGGAAGGAGCTGGAAAGCTGTGCTGTGTAATTGTATTGGACAGAGTCAAGCCTAGGGTAATGTATTTGCTTTCTCAGTGGGACTTATTAGCCCAGGTTAATGTGTTCACTTTCTCAGTGGGGCTTATTTGATTGTCTGCCAGACTGGCTTTTACCTCAGGCACTTCAGACCTTTAATGGAGCAATTGCAGAACTTTTCCATTGACAGTAGGAAACTGATGAGAGTTGAATAGAGGAATGTCTTGCTGAGACATGAAGTGAGGAATGGTGAGTGAACTGGGTCTGGATAGTGTAGATAAGGGCAGAAAGATATTATTATTGTACTCAGCTACTTGAACTCTTCTCAGCTGTTCATGGAGAACAGAGAAGAAAAAAATAGTCATAGTTTCCACAAACTAATATTTTGAATGGACATGAACAAAGAATAATCTTCATAATGATGATGATTAAGAATGGAAACCAGTTGCTCAAAACTTCTGTGGAATCTCCACTCTTGTAGATGCTCAAAGTTTTACTGATGAGGGCCCTGGGAAATTTGATCAAAGTGTTAACCCTGCTTTCAGTAGAAGACTGGATGAAATAGCTTCCAGAGAACCTTGCCAAGCTAAATTACTTAATGATTCAGTGATTCTAACTCTGTAGTTAGAACTAATAATAATATAGTGTTATAGAAGGAGAATAGAAATGAGAAAGCCAAGATATTCTTTATACCTGTCCCTTTCCTTGATGTGACACCATACATTCAACAGCTGTAGACATCATTCCGTGCTCTCCATACAGGAGGACAAAATTTTGTTTTTTCTGCTTAAAACGAACAGCTTCCTTTATTGCTATAATTTTTTGTGCAGCCCGGATGCTCTGCAAACAATTCTCTACAATTAGGCTTCAAATGCCTCCTCAGAGCACATAAGTATTGTTAAGCATTTCCTGTTTCTTTAAGTATGATATTATAAAACAGTTTTGAAACTCAGGAAAATGAATTAAAGACTTTGTAAGAAGCAGACAGAGTTATTAGTGAATTAGAGTTATCAGAGTTATCAGTGTACCTCTTACATGTGTGAATTAATACTTGCTTTTGATATTTTCTAATCTAATGGATTTAAGATTTACTGTTTAAATACCTAGGATAATTTTAAAAGGTATGTAAACATATATATAAGAACAAAACCAGACTATAATAGTATTAAATATATTAACAAAAATAACACATTGCTACATTGAATTAGGATTATAAGATACTAAAAATGTTATTTCATAATGTCTGTGTGCCTATACTTATTTTGTCAGTCAGACATGCAGCCTAATGCCATATTTGAGGGACAGATATCCTCAAAGCGTTCAGCAGGTGTGAATTTGTATGTTTTACAGACCACAGATGGAAAGGATGAGTTTCTGTTAGGAAATTCTCAGATAGTTTAAATATGACAGTGGACATCTTTGTGAAGCCCAAAATGATACACAACTTTAGAGACAAGTTCCATCTTTATAAATCTATTTTTTTACTTGCAAGACCATGCACATTTATAATGTTCAAGTGTTGGCGTTGATGGATAGACTCCTGGTGGCGCTGTTGCAGAACTAATTAAAGCCACAGCTGGAGGAAGAATTATAAAGACAAGAAGAAATCTGGAGCTATTTTAGTTCCTCCCCCCAAACAAATTCACATCCTCTCGGCCTTTTTGCAGAAACCAGATGAAGAAGTATAATTTGCTTCTCACTAGACTGTAGAATAAAAATGCTCGGATAATGAATATTTGATAACTGAATGCTGTGTGGCACGGCTTCTCCTTCTTCTTTCTTTTTTTTGTTCTTCTTAGTGAAAGAGATCAAAGATGCCCACTATGAAAATAATGATTTTCAAATGCTGATGGCACACATCAGGTGGAGAAAATCATCTTTGCAAGCCTTCTGCTCCCAGTTTATGCTAGTGTAACACTGAATAGGTAGAGTAACTGACACAGAAGAGACATGTATGGCATAGTATTTTAGGAGTTGTCATCACAAGAAGGAAACGTTAACTGCTGTCTACAACAATATTTCTACCACCAAATACTATTTTCTTCCGTCTTTACTCCTCCCACACACATTCTGTCTTTCATATACTTCTTTGTCCTTAGTTTTGCATAAAAACACTGCCTTTTTGTCCAATGCTACTTAAACATTTAGGACCAAGAGGTACACGTTTTGTAAGTGCCTGTGACTTTTGGGTTTAATTACACAAGGTACCCCTGTTCTCTCAAGAAAGATTACTGTTTGCAGGGAAAAGCTGGTGAAATGGAATGTGTGAGTGCCACTGAAACACAAAGACTCACTTCCATGGCAGTTGGAAGGTAGTTTCACTAACTTAATGGATTCTGGACTTGAGCAGAAGTGCTCTCCAGCTGCCTCATCTGTCCAAGCTCCTGGTAAAGCCAACATTGCGAGACGACGGTAACAAAGGCATGGGAAAATAGACATGCCTGTAACTATTTTTAAAATGATCTCTACCCCAGACTGAAAAAGAAACCAATTAAGATTCTGCAGACGCAATGCCAAGAAAGGCGAGGAATTAGAGGAGATTTCCTATCAACAGCACCTCGGCAGCCTTCTTGTCAGAGCAGCACCATCACTAACAGCCCTCTGGAGAGCCAGGGCAGGAAGTGCTGCCTTTTCCTGCAGCAGCAGGTTGCCTTGTTGGTACTGCACTTGCACCATGTCCTCCAGGGACTCTTTGTGACTTACGTGGAGTGACTGAGAGTTGCACTTCTGGCTGCATCTGATTATCCTGCTTGTCTGTTTCTTGTGATTATCAGGTAAGATAAAGTAGTGATAAATTTTGACCTGCTGAACACATAATTTCCATACGGGTGTTTCTGAGCCTTAACTATGGGCATACCTTAATGTGCTCCCACTTGAGTATTACGCAGACTTCTAAATCACATAATCTAAAATCATGATGGCTAGAGTAGAATGTATATTTTAAAGAGAAGAATTAAAGGATGTCAGAGAAGTTGTAGTATTGAATTGCCTTCTGCCTACTGCTGCTCTGCTCTCTTCACCACTGCAATTCCCTTCTTTACAACCTTCCTCATATTTGAAGAGTGAGATTGGTAGTTATAATTCCGATAGTTTCCAAACATTTCAAGGAAAAACATACCTCTGGAAAAGAAATCCAAGTAGCTGATAGCCTAATCTGATAGGTTTTTTTTGCAAATTTTGTATGATTTCTTGCATAACTATACGACCATTCTAGCAGTAAGATGTGACCAATATGAAACACCTGATGTATTTTGCAGCTCAGTAGGACTGCATTCCAAAGCAAAGAATGAGTGATACACTATATTTTAAGGATTTCGAAAGTTGCTATGAAAATGAAAATAATGTGTTATTCACACAGGTTATGAAAAATGGACAATGACATCATTGAAAGATAATCAAGATAACAAAAACTGTCTTATGTTTGTTCAAGGGAAAGTACACAGAAATGTTCTTTCTATATGTAGAAAGGTAGATACTAGCATGATAAGAAAATGCTAGCATCATCCTCATTCACAGATTCCATATTTTCTATTTATTATTTATTGATGATTTCCATATAATTTTCTCAATAATATTTACACAGGCAGGATAAGGAAGTTTTAGATGGGAAATTTCTGTTGTATTGCTTATAATGGGTGAAACAGCAATTCCCAGAAATGTGTTAAGGGCCGAGCAGGCAAATGCAACTCTGGAAACATTTGGTAAGAAATAACTGACACTTACAGAACAGACATTTCGCAGAAGTTGAACCAACCCATCTATGATCCATGCTATTTAGCACGCCAGACCAAATCTAGGAACAGATAACTTAAAGTTTTTTTACAATATGAAGCACACCAGGTCACTCTTTAGCAAGAGTTACACAGACAAATCTTTCAAAAGTTTAGGTCATAACATATGGCTAACACACTAGCTCTGCAGTCAATATTCCTATTTGTGGCCAGTCAGTCCCTCCAGTACCTTAAGGAGGCTTATAAAAAGGAGGGAAATAGACTTTTTATACAGGCAGATAGTGACAGGACAAGGGACAACAGCTTTGAACTGAAAGAGGGTAGGTTTAGATTAGATGTTAGGGAGAAATTCTTTATTCAGAGGTTAGTGAGGCACTAGAACAGGTTGTTCAGAGAGGTTGTGGATGCCCTATCTCTGGAAGTGTCAAGGCCAGGTTGGATGGAGCCCTGAACACGCTGATCTAGTGAGTGACATTCCTACCCATGGCAGAGGGATTGGAACTAGATGACCTTTAAGGTCCCTTGTAACCCAAACCATTCTGTGATACTATGATTCTAATTTTCATTTGTACCTCACTGATTTCAAGTTGTTGGAGACTCCAGAAATATATGCATTTTGAAGTGTACTGTATTATAAAGAGTCAGTCATGTAAGAGCTGATAAACATTCTTTAATATAATTGTGAATATGAATGAAACACAATAAATTATTCTTAATATCTTTACAGCATCGCTTTGTTTTCTGGGCAACTATGTAGAAGCATAAGGAGAAAAGATCCTCAATTCTAGGGCTTACATTTTTTGTTTTCATTTACTTTGAATTATTTTGCATCTTAAGTACAGCTGCATAGAATCCGAAATTCATACAGCTTTATATGATGCAAAGTTACTCAGAGCAGAAGTCAGTAATGCAGCAATACTGATTGGCAAGAAAAAGTTCACTGTTGTATCTATGTCTAATTGATTGAACTTACATTCATCACTATCACTTTAGATATCTCAGAGTAGTGTTAACTACTAGCAACATGCAGATAAAAATTTTTAACAGTTTATTTTCTAAGAATATTACATTTTTCCATAATAAACACCTTGTAAACATATTGCTTAGATTTACAAGATAATAGTTCCATTAAAATTTCTGATCTGTAGGTTGAGATAATAACTGGTGAATTTTGCAGCTGCATGCAACACACATTAAATATAAACAGATGCAAATTTATGTCTAGAAATACTGAATTCAATGAGCAACATGCATTGTTCTGCTTCTACAAGATGATCAGTTAGTACTATACAAAAATCTGTATACTGACTTCTGGGTAGCAAAACATCAAAATTACACATCTTAGAGATGATACGGTCTACATTAAACTCATTTTCATTATACTTTCTTCTTAGCTCTGCAATACTTTGAACACTTCAAGCTAATATGAAAGACTAAGTAATTTTCTTAAAATAGCATAAGAAGCAAAAAATGTCCTTCGACAAGAAAATGCTTATTATTAGAATGATTAGTTTAAAGTTACCAGTAGCTATTATTGTATACTTAAGGTATACTTAGATATTTTTTATGCCCTGCAGAAGTCTTGAGATTTAATTGCACAATGTAATAATGTGTCTTCCCTGGTGGTAACAGAATATTACATTGTATTACATCATTGTGATAGATGAAACTTGCCCTGGGTCACATTGGCCTCTATAGTTTTTAAATAAAGATAAATAACATTTCTTCGCTATTTTCAACATAGTAAACTATGTAAAACATAGTGCTCATGTAATTAAAAACCTCAAAACAGCACCCACACTAAGACAGGGTGAATTGAAGAAACTACCTTTATAGTGACATTTTCTGATTCCTAATACTTCACTTGAAAATTTTTTTTAAAGTAAGTAAATACCTATTTTCTCCTCTGAAGTGTGAAGTCCATGACTGTAAGCCAGGAAATCTGAGTTCAGTTCTTTTTTCTACCCAACGAGCTTGCATAATCTAGGGTAAATGTCTTCACTTCCTTTAATTTGTACGTAGAAGCCCAAGATAAGCATGCTTCTAATAGCTCGCAATTCATTATGTAAGAATGGGAATACTGCCTATCAAAATAAAATGCATTACTGAAAGTTATACAGACCTTTTGTCTATGAAGTGCCAATAATTAGGGTACCAAAAAGAATTTGTCATGTCTTTTGATACTAAAACACCTAGAAGACAACTGCAGTTACATTCAAGATTTACGATCTGAAACATCCTTCACGATATTTTGATAAATGTTTTAACCCTTCTGCAAATTTAGCTTCAAACTCCATATATGTTAATTACAGTCTAAAATACATGTTAAAAATGTAACAGATCACCCATTTTCTCCATCCTAAATTTCTGAAGAAAAATTCAGGAGCTATCAATCACTTNAAATTCAGGAGCTATCAATCACTTCAAGAGAAGTTTTGTTTAATCCTTTATACACTGTGTTACCAGTCCAAAGAAAACTGTTTGAAAGCCCTGTCTCTCATTGCTTTAAATGGCTATCATTGAAAAGCCATAAATTACCTTTTTTGTTAAAACTTGTAAAAGGTGAAGCTTTTACCAACAAATGAACAACAAACCTAGACCCTTGAAACATATTGACTGGATCCCTTTTCTTTCCCTGATCATCCTTTTTCATATTTGTCTGAGGTAGTGCAAACTCTCCTAATTTCAGTAGCTGTTTTTTCAGTTTGACAAACATATTGATTTCATCCTCACAAGTAAAGAAGAAACTAAGAGATTCATGCATGTTTTAACAACCAACAGAGCTAGGCTCCGTATTGTTGGCAGAATAGATAGAAGGTAAGCTACTAATGCTTAAGAAAAGTTAAATCTGAATTTCTTTGAGAAGGATAAGGGTGTTAGGCTCTGCTAAAAGGCCCAGCGCAAAATATTTCTATGAAAACCCAGTAAAAACCAATATTTATTTATTAATTTATATTCTTTTCACTATAAATTATATACCAATAACTTTATACTTAAAAATTTATATATATACTGATAAGTACATAGTGACATAAGTTGTCTTTTTTTTTTTTAGAACACAGAATTTGAGGTATATTTACACTTCAATGATGTAAAGTCATATGAATTTCCAAACTGCATTTCCAAATTTCATCACGAGGACGTAAGAAAGGGCACTAATGACAAGACATGTCAAGGAAAGGTAAAAAAGCATTTCCTTCATGGATTGAACTAGGCAACAATTTTCTCATTTAAATATAGGAACAAATCACTTCTTAATCCTATCTTAGACTAGTATGCAAAATAGAAGAATGGATAGCCAACATGGCGTTATTTCTAGTATTATCACATATAGTATTATTTTTTATTAAATAATTCTGCAACCTTTGAAAAACATTAAATTAATCTAATTAAACCTTTTCTCTCCTTGGAGAGAGACTGCTTCTTCTTGTGAACATTGCCCTTAAATGCTGCTTATGGTTTGAAGTCAGGCAGACTTAGAACAAACAGTATGGTACACTCATGTAGATATGGAGTCTACAAGGCCATTGTTTACTTTCCTTTCACTGGTGTTGACTATTTATGCAGCACACACACTCTACCTACATCTACCACCTTTGGCATGTATTTTTCTGACATAACTGCTGCTATTTCAGACATAACTGAAAACACATATGCACAATTCAAGTTTCATTACAAAAGTATTGTATCCAGACAGCTAATTGAAAACAATTTTGTCTAAAAGGATAGTTTCAGAGAAAATCATCTCAATTTATAAGAAGTTAAACACGAATTTCATTCCTGTTTATTTCGTTCATATGTCTAACAGAAGAATAGTAAAGTTAAGAGAGAGCCTTAGCAGTTTTGTGAATCACTAATTGAAAAAATTCAGAACAGAATAAAGACTCAAAACTGCATGAGTATATTTTACATTCTTCTTTTTACAGTGACTCTCAAGCTACCTTCACATTGCAGAAAATTAAAAGCACAGATACCCTCCTCACCAGAAGAATACCCACAGAAGCCAACTTTCAAATTGCCTTCAGCATTCCCAGTACCAGTGATGACAGGTTGCCTCAAAAACTCTAACTTGTGTAGCCAGCTCCTGACAACTGTGAGTGTCCTATTTCTCCTAAACTATTTCTGACTTAAAGCTGGCCATCATAAATTTGTTATATCAGCACCAGTGATTACTAGAATCTACTAATTTCTAATATCTTTATTTTTTTAATAATAAACATAGATGTTTATTTGTCATTAATTTTTATTCAAATTCACAACCAAAATCGTTGAGTTTTTTTGGAAGTGTTTGGACTTATTTGAGGCAGCTTGAGAAAATTCTTCTTTCGACAAGGAAATGCTAGGCTTTGTTTCATATTTTCCTGCATGTTTTGTTTAACATTCTTTAAGACAGATGCCACCTGTGCCCCAAGAAGCAAGGTGCCTGTTGCCAAGGAAATAACACTCTTATTGCATTCTCTCCTCTTCCCTCCCCCTCTCCTTATTCCCATGCCTCAGCATCAAGGGCAAATAGAAAATGGTTTCCATGATTGATAAGATAAAAATAACACCTTCAAATACTTGTGTAAAGTAGCATAATATTCCAGTAATATCACAAATTTGGAAGACCTCTTAGCAAAAGTGCAAATAATAAATTGTGACTTTTCATTAAAACTTTGCCATAAATACAGCAAATCAAAAGAATTATAATAGATAACAGGGTATTTATAAGCATTACACTCCTACTAAGAGCTGTAAAACGCAAACTGTTGATCCTGTTCAAACACAGAGAGGGGAAGATGCTCTGAATAAAAAAGGTCTTCACCATAACTGCCTGCAGCCCAGTGGAACAACTCGACTGATTACAACTGGACGTAGCCACAGGTACAAAGATTTTCCTCAACAATACAGCCAAGATTTAGTAACCAATTACTTATAACAGCAACCAAAAACTTAAATCCCCATCTAAGCAGTAAACCTGGTACAAAGCAAAGTAGGCATCCGTATGATGCTGGGTTTCCTATATACTCCTTGGTTCCCATAAGCCCATTTCTAGTTGTCTGAGCACTTAAAGGAGAGGTGAAGCAACCTTATCTCTAGATGCTTAACCCCATTTCCCAGAGCCAGAGGAATACACCTTCACATCATTATCACACAGCATTTTCTTGGGAAACAAAACTAGTTTCCAAATATTGTACAAAACAGAAGAAAAGAGGAGACCAGATTCCATTGGTCATTAATACAAAGCCACAGAATAAAAACCAAATTCAGAAATGGACCCAGAAATTCACATCATTACTCCATCCCTAGAGAAATCATAGCTTAACTATGACTTATTCTGACTTCAACAATAACTGCATTCATTTCTGACTCCAACAGGTAGAGCATAAATTGCAACCAGACAGTAAAAGTTGTTTTCAAACTTTTCAATGCCATTAGGAAATAGAAGACAGAGGTGCTCCCACGGCTGTGCATTACACCAAGCAGCTGTGCCTGCTCTGCTCAGGCTCACTTCCTCTCAAGTCACTAGTCCCAGCCCTGTTCCCCACAGTGCTTCCTGCATGTGAAACTTCACAATCCATTTGCCTCAATGGCAGAATGCGCAACAAAGAACAGTATTCTGTTGCTGCACACCACTGATCAGGGAGATGGAAAACATGGAAGAGAACATTCTTTTACTATGAAGAAACCTTTCCCAAAGCTCTTCTGCAAAAGCTTTTAGTTTTCTCTGTTTAAAAACAAACCAAAACAGAGTATATACTATTAACAATTTAGTAAGAAACAGACATAACTTACTGATGTGCCACATGTTGTGCTCAGGTATTTTGTAGCTACAGGTGATAATACCTTCAAAAAGGACAGTATCCCAAATAAGAACATGTTGTAGTCATAGAGGGTCCTAAACTACACTGAAAGAACGTGGATACTTTAAAATAAGGATTTAATGCAAATAACTTTCATTTTTGAGGGACTTGAAGACCATGAAGTTTCAGGAAACCTGGGCTTAGCTGCTTTCTCTCACACAAGATCAGTGATGCCTTATGTGAATGAAGTTCTCTGTCAATTAATTTAATTGAAAATTAAAAAAAAAATGTTACACTTTCCAACAATTGTGTTCACACTTATCAGTGGAACCTTTACAATATCTAGACAGATATTTCACATACTGAAGTATATCACTGCACACAGTTCCAGCTTGTATATTGGACAGTGATCTTGCATTACTGAAGGAAGTAAAGCTTACATCACAGGCTTATTCAAGCCCAGTGTCTGATTTTGAGTGAAGGACATAATATTGCAAAATATACACATTTCTATGTTTGAAAAAAAGACAGTTCTAATGACTTTACTATGATTCTAATGGAAATGATCATACTATCTTGCACTAACTAACAAATTTGTCGCTGTCTTTGCAGGAAACATGGTAAATCCAAAAGTAAGCTACAAGGTTTGCTGTTCTTTAAGAGAATGTGTTTGAGTTAAAACATGCCATTTTGAAGTTAACACATTATACAGTAATGTCTGATGTGAATTTTGAAAAAGAAAGATTCTGAGGTCCAGAATGATGTTGAAACCATAACAGGTACTTCTATTTAATGAAATAAAGGAGAGAAGAAAACTATCCCTTTAATCCAAAAATGTATTTTCAATGTTCTCTGCTAGTCATAAAAATTGACAGAACACTTATTTTTATTGTGATTGGATCTGAAATAAATTTTCACTATTGCAAAGAACATGAAATTGAAACCTCTCTCTTGTGCCTGCTCTGTAAACCATGATTTAAACAGTTCAAATTAAAATTAATGTGACTTTTATCTCCAAATTTTAATGGGGAGTGTACAAGTACATTTATAGAATGAAATTTCCAATATATGACATAACCACTTGCTTCTCAGCAACAAATTTTACACTAGTCTTACCAATTCACAATTTATATGTAAGTGCTTCTAAAGAGATACTCTTAAGTTGACTGATATTTTAAGAAAAGTACATAAGAAGTTCCAAGAGACCACTAGCACCTTGTTAAAGAGTTAGTAGTGCACTAGGGCAAGAAATTAATTTTCTCTTCCCATCTTTGCCCTTTTGAGCACCAGGCAAAGACAGTGAATGCATCATGGAAAATGTTGGCTAATGGGGGAATCCCAGTTCGGATTGTGAAGTGGTGAGAAAAGGTGATGGAGAGATTTAGGGCTAAAGTGTGGTGGCAGTGGGTGGCAGCTGGCTTTCTTGGTTTTTTTAATATTATTTCTGAGGCCATAGTGAATACCAATCTTAATTCATACCCATATACATGTCCTGAGTCTGAACTATAAAATTCATTTCATGAAGACAGAAATGATTCATTAAATGTCATCAACTCAAGAGCATTTATGATGAAGTCCAATTTTTATGGACTCTCTTTTCTGTTGCAAGAGAGTCTTGGTGCCTATACTTAATGCTCTAACAAAAATGTTACTTATTCTGATAATTCCAAGTTTGGAAGAAATTTGGAATTGCAAGTTTATTCAGGATTTTGTTCTAGAAGTCTGGAACAAAATCAACTTCTCATGCAGAATTTGATGGAGATGAGTTTCTTAACTGTATTTTCTTACTGGATCTCCTGACATACTGTGTGATCTCCTCCAATGACAGTGGTGTGTTCATGTCTCCACTGGTACGTTCAGATGTGTAACAGCACTTTACAAAATGAGTCCCTTTTCACATGATATGGTATATTTAGTTTGATAGACTAGCAAACCTGATAATGAATCAAGTGGATAATCCCTGCATATGTTTTGAAATTTGTTTATACTAACTGAATATTCTACAAGTTGATGATATTTTGGGTTTATAATATTTCATTCCAAAATACCCTAGGTAAATTAAATACACTAAAGTGTATTTAAAGTGTATTTACACTGAAATATAAAGTTTTATATGTCCTTCCATCATTTAAGGTCCTACATATATGTAATTAAAAAGGGATTTTAATCTCTCTTACTTTGCAACAAAATCAGGTTATAAAGAGAAATAAGCAAATTGTAAGATTCAGTTAATTGTTAAAATCCTTAACAAAGGGTCAAAGAAACCCAAAGAAAAATAAGTATTTCCATATAAAAAACCCCAAGTACACTAGTATTTTAAAAAACAGTACAATATGTAAGTAAAATTAATAAGCACAACACCAAAATATTTCTATTAAATACTTTTTTATCAGTTATGTATCTAATTTATTCTATAAGTGAAAACAGTTATGACTAGAAGTAATATTTTCATATAGTTCCAAACTATATGAAATTCCATAAAAACATTTTTCTTCTTTGTGGCAATATTTTTCTCAGTCATAGATGATGAAAATAACCTGCTAATAACCAAATACATATGCCCAAGCAGTAATTTTATTTACTTGGTACTTATCCCCTCCAATTAAAGGAATATTTGTTTTTTTCTCTTTAAAGTTAAAAATGTTAACATCCTTTCATCATAAACCATAGATGGTTCACAGCAGGAAATGATATAATCATATCCAAATAATCAAGCTATCTTTTTTTTTCTTTTCTTTCTTACATATTCCAGTCCTGCCAGCAGGTGATGATGAAAAGCTGAGAAGAATAAGAATAAATCTACGTATACCGCAAACTACGACACAGAGTCAAATTATCCGCTTCTAGGTGAACAAAATTGCCACTGAAAACACATCAATAGATAATTTAGTCTTTTAGGATAACAGAACTTGTTCTTATTATTTAAAACAACTCTTTGTTTCTCAAGTAGTAGCTCAAAATATGTCAGTGCTCATACTCTGCTGCATTAAGGGAGCCCTGTTGTTCTTTGGTAGTGTATGTTCACATCATTGGTGTCCATTAACTCTGACACATATTTCTAACTTACCATGCCACATTTGAACTGCTGGATTGCTACAGCACAAAGGAATGTGCCAATAGAGTCTTAACACTTTGTAGGACTAAAAGGGCCTTGGGGATGATTCAAGGGCATTCTTAACATTTTCTTCATTCTGGTGTAAAAGCCATTTCCTTAGCACAAAAACTGAATACATGCAGTTACTTAAGAAAGTGTATCTTACCAGTATAGTTGCAACTTTATAAATATGTTCAGGTCTTCAAATCTTTCATGACTTTATTTCTTAGGCATATCAACAGCAGTGTGCTGCTAGTACAGCTTCTTTTTATTGTTTTGGTTTTCAAAGTAGGATCTTTAAAGTTTACTGATGCATTGAGGACTATCAGCACACAAGAAAACCAACATATAAATCATTTAATATCTATTTAGATAATATTTAATATATATATTTAACATATGGCATTATGAATTGTGTTTATTATATAGTCTATTGCCTTGACAATAGTTTTCATTCCTCATAATCAGTACACATTACTTTTCACAATTTTTTAACTTTTATTCATGAATGGATTTCTGTTTTGCCTGATTCTCCAACTAAAGAATAAAAATACTAATTAAATTCTTTTGCTTCCTTAAAATTAATAGGCTGGCAGCTTTCATCTTATAATGTATGAAGTGGATTGCTAAGATGATATGCCTAACAATATTGAAAAACTGTCTTAGTTCTCTTGGATTTCCATTCCTTTTTGCATCCTTTCACTTTATGAGGTTTCTACACTGATTAGTTTATTCTTTATATAACTTCATACTCATATTCTCTGTCACAATTCACATACAGTTGTTTCAAATAAATATTTCTCTTGCTCAATCAAAATTATTTCTTTTGACTGAATTTTAAGTTTCCAATGTACTGAAAGTTGTAGACAGTTGTCTATATTCAAAATTGATGCTGGGCAAGCAAGGTTGAATATAAGCTTTGTAATAAAGATTGCCGAGGATTCTCAGGGCATCTGAAAAGTAAAAATTTTTTGCATAAGCTGTTTCTCTGTTAATACCTTTCAGGATAAAAGGTAGCCTGCACCTTTCCTTTATCTCAATACATTCCTTGAGTTCAGGGCACTGGTGTCTTCCTGTTCTTGACACCACATAGTCCTGAAAATCTAGGAAAATACAGAGAATTCTCCGACAACAGTTGCTAAGGGATAAACTATTATTTCAGTATTTAAAGTTGAATGGTTTTTAGTTCAACGTTTACTCCTCTTTCCTTTTTTTATCAGAGCAGATTCTTGCATAAATCTTTGCTCTACTACATCAGTTAACCTTTAGGAATTCTGCAGGACTTCTGACAAGTTACAAAATTCTTTCTGAAACACAGTCAGGATCATCATCCCCACCTGTCAACTCTGTGCATTACCAGGGTTATAATCAAAACAAATACTTGTTTCCTTCAAAGATAAAACTTGTCAACTTAGCTTTTTTTCTTTGATACAGTTTCAGATTTCTCAGTCTAGCGGGTTAAAAAGATTTTAAAGATGTTTTTACAAAATAGCAAATCTAGCAATTCTGGCAAACACTGAAGGGAAGAGAGCTCATCAGGACATTTAGCAATATCTATTAGTACGACTATACTAGAAAATGTCCACCAGACTAATAAAGAGTTATTTTCCATTAACATTCTTCCTGGAAAGACTCCTGAATGAGGAGCAGGGAATTATATTTCTTTGCTTCTTGATTGCCTCTTACAAATACGTTATGTAGGTGTGAATAGCATCAACTCAAATACCAATATTTACAGAAAAAATGTTATCATGGAAAGGGAAGGAAACTATTTAGCATATAAATACGCATGATTTTTGAAACAGAAAATAATTCAAATTGTTATAAGTATTAATCTTCAGAAACAAAATATTTTTTTTCTTTCTCATGGATCACGTCTATTACAAGATCCTTAGGTTAGGTACCAAGAGTAGTTGCATGTCTTAAAATTTATTTCTCAAAGAGAAGCTTTCCTTTCATTGTTTTAAAGTGCAGACTGGACTAAGCATCATGACAAGATTAACAGGGATCCACATTACTATGAAATGACTCAGGCTTGAAGTCAGCCAGGGAGAAATTGTGTTGGTACCTTTACTTTTAACCACACTTGGTTTTAAATTATAAGCACATAACAACAACATGTCATTTTAAATAGTAAAGAGTTAGAAATCCTTATGAATTCAACCTGGTAAAACAACTTCATGAAATCTTTATTCTCACTTTAAATTTGCATTGACTGTAAATGCAAAATCATTTAGACAATTATTCTTATCAGTTATTTTCTATGTGGTTAGGGACACATTCTTTGATCTGACTGAGGTTATATATCCGTAAAATAGGCGTAAAATTTGAAAGAAAAATTTTATGGCAAGCCTGTATTAATTGCTCTAAATAACCAAGCAGAGCAAATCTTAGGGTCATCCTACAGCAGGGGGAGCTCTAAGACAGGTTGTGAGATCTAACATTGCACCACAGTCAGAAGCACGACGTGGGAAGGAATGCAGGCGAGAAGGATTTGATGACAAAAGTCAGAAAACACTTTCAAAACATATTTGACACACAAACAGAATAGAATTCACCGAGAGTAACTCAAAATATGATGCAAAATACCGAATCTTATTTTATGGAACTATTAGTTCCTACTTAGAACTGGAGCTTGAGGTGGGGAGGAGGTTAAAGGAAAGTCAATGATAAACATAAAAAGCATTTGGATAGACCCTCTTAAAAAAGGAGCTGCTGAAAAGCAAGCTCTGAATGTATCAGTGAATTCTTTTTATAACAACAATAACAACAAAAGCATTTGAAGAACAAGTATCTTCATTTTTCCAAAATGCTTAACAAATAATTTATATATTGGTAAATTACACTAGATTTTTTTGGTGTCTTCACTTTGATTTTGCACTTTTTTAATTGATAGTTTGAAGATTTCTTTTCATGACTCTTGTAACTTTTTTCGAACTGTTGGGCTTTTTTTTTTGTATATCACAATTACTGTCTTACATATTAGGGGGCAGATAGTAAAAAGAAAATAAATCTGAATGCCTAGTCATTTGAACAATTATGTAAATAATTTGAAATGTGATAAAGTTCTCAGAATATGTCTGGTGAAACCAAGTATTTTGTACAAATCATAAGTGAGAATGGAAAATTCTTCTTCAGAAGATGATGGCCACAGATTTCCATTTTACTGCAATACCATTACCCCTGAATTCAGAGCTAAAAGCAATATATAGCTAATAAGAAACTGTATGCATTCTAGTGTCCTAATAAAAATCTGAAATATTAAGTTCTGTGTAGGCATAAATTTAAAATGGCAAATATAAGGAAATAAATAATAATAATAAAAAAGTAGTATGTTGGAAATGTTACCAATGTACATTTTGAAATTAGCAAGTGAAAATTCATCTACATCAGTATTGATGTTTTTTTTTTTTTTTAATAAAGTATATTGCACACAATTCTTCTACAGAGCAAAAAGTATACCAAACAGGAACATGAAAAATACAGAAATTGGAAAAACTATAGTAACAAAGGCTTTTGATTCATGAGCCAAGGTGAAGGAAAATCTGACACAAAGAAATTTAATTACAGTTGTTTCCCATGTTAACTAGGAAATTATCTACACATTTCAAGGAAATAATCAAAATGTGCAAAATTGATGAACACCTGAAGATACCTCTATGAATGGCAACAACTGTGAATAGGAGACATTGTAAACACATGTGTAAGAAGGCAATGACACTAAGAATCTATTTATTAATCTTTCTCATCCTGAAAGTGTCATTTCTTAGTCTCAATAGCTGCTAAAACAGGGCATGGCCACTATTCTGTGTTCCTTCAGGACAGGCTCTAAAATCCCAGATATTTCTGACAAGAGTACTCTGTGAACTGTTATGTGCATGTGGGTGAGGGAACTCCTCATGTAGACTCTGCAGTAAATCAGCTGGCATTTGGAAGCTTATCTAGCTATACCTCTCCTGGCAGTAAAATGTTAATGCTGGTTTCTAAAAATATCTGGTATCATTTGAAATTCACTATTGCATTTGACTCTATAATAATCTCACACAGCAGTGAATCACACAGTTAAAACATTTAAAACATTGTTTCCTCGATTTCTCTTATAATTTTCTTGCATCAGAATGTATACGATGTCCTTTTCTGCTCTTTCTCTAGGACAAGACAAGAGGCAGATTATAGCCTCTGTAGTTTTTTAGTAACTCTGAAAATTATGTATTAGTAACCACAGGCAGCAAGTGATCCCATAATTCTAGTGATGGTGGTTTTTCAAATTTGAGAGACTGCGTAGGAATTTTGCACAAATCCCAGATATAAAATTATAACTTTGTGGTCAAGGCTTTAGTTTTGTTGCTGGAGATTTCTCCTGCCTAAATATCCAGCGACTAAACCAGAATGTCAGGTATCATATGAGGTCTTACATACATACATCTCTCACATATATACATCTTTCTGGAAACTACAGCTATATGAACTGCAGAGAGCTTTTCTGCCACTGAGAGATAAGCTACTACTTTTAAAATAGAGACTACAGAGCCCAAGAGAGATGTGACAAGACCTATGGGCCTAATTTGCAAAACACATGTATTTCCTCCTGGAAAAAGCATAATAGAAAGCTTTTGATAAAATGAACAAAAAGTAGATGCTGCCTGTATTTAAGATGACCTGCAGAGCACTTTAAAAGTGGGAAGAAAGGACACAGATACCTGTTTAACTCTGGCACAGAAGTGGGATTAGAGACTAGATTTCCTTCAGATACTCCTATCTTCCTTCCTACTACCCTATCCTAGTTTCAAAGACAGTTAATTTGTTATTAGAAATAGACAAGTAAATTTCTTTGAACAGTAAAATCAAACCAAACCAAATCCTGATGTATCTACTACATATAGTAAAAATTATGAAAAAAATGCTAACATTGTGAATCAACAGTATTAATTTTCTAAATTACAATTTATATTCCAGTAACTCCTACAGGAGTAACTACTTAATACTGTCTACAAATATGCAAGACTGCTGCTGTATCAAATTCCCTGCAATTTATGAGGGAAAGCACAGAAAGTAAATTGCCAGCTAGACAAGGGAATCAGTAATGGAGATTTGATTAGTTCAATTGTTTTTTATTTTTAGTTATTGAAATAACAAAATATAATTAAAGCTACTAAAACAATTTCTCATGTGAAGTTTTTCACATAAGAATAAAAACATTAACAGCAACAAAGAGCTGTTAAAACTCAAATGCTTTATTCCTGTGCTGGAGATCAGAATATTCTGAAATTAAAACTGGTAAAGAAAGAAGTTATGATTTGCTGAGCCAAGGAGTTAAAGATACAAGATGACTGGGTGAATTCTATTCCCACCCTTACTGGTGAAAAATGCCTGGAAAGCCAAGATAAAAAAATCAACATATATGTTCCTAGGAAATATAGGTGTGTAAGAGTGAATGCACTCATAAGAGAGAGAACTTACCACTTAAAAGACTGCATTTACACCTTTTCAGAACATCAAAGACAAACATAAAAAGGAAAAATAAACAATGCAAAGTACATCTTCAGTTGCTCAAGAAAGTTGTACCCATTAAACAGGTTTCAGAGTGCACCTTAGATAACTTCTTGACCTAATTGCCTTTGCTTTCAAGCTTTAGGCTATTTTTCATAAGCAATAACCCACTTAGTTGAAGTGGGCAATAAGATGAAAAACATTTTAATTCATAGGATAATCCATCAAAATGAAATAAAATCAACAGCTAAATTGCTAGAAGTCTAAGTTGAGGGGGGGAAACTGAATAATTATATAATCATTCAGTTCTGTCATTACAGATACTGCAGTTTTAGTTAGGCTTACACAACCCTCTTTTTTTAATTTTTTCACACCTAGAAATTTTGACACACCTTTGCTCTAAACATCTAATGAATGCAGTGGAATTGGTAAATAGTGCAATATATAGCAGTAAGAGCATGCACAATCATTGCTCACTCTGTGATCTATGGTAAGTCCAAACTTCACTTTAGAATATGATTTTATGAACCTGATTAATATGAGGTGCTTTCAAGTTTCTCTACATTTTCTTCTCACAGTTTGCTTCAATTTTCTATGATTTATTGTGATCAACAGTCAAAATATCTTTTTCATGTTTACTCAGCAAATAATTGACTGTTTTGTTCACTCCAATAAAACAAACCTAAAATATATTTTCATCTAATTACCCCAGAATTAAAAAGAGTTCTTCTAATGAAAATTATTAAATGTGGCAGAAAGGTAATGTCACATATTCTGAAGCTAGTTATCCTTTCCAGATCACTACTACTATATACATGAGCCTGCCAGATGCTACTGTATGCTGCAGACTGCTGCTCCAGGCAAAAGGGATTGCTGGGAAGTGTAAAGATCCACATGCTGCAGGGGAAACTGGAACTTAGCAGTGTAGCTAAAATACGCCTGAGATACACTACAGCTACCTTGATTCAGAGCAGCACGACTTTAAGATGAAGGCCAAAGCTGGTCCACAGTGTTTCATTATTTATCATCGTTTCATTATTTTAAATATACAAGGTTATTGATTTTTTATGCTGACCTAAAGCTACAACAGAGGAACTATTCAGAGTAAAACCTAAAATCTATTCAATCTGACAGCTAAATCTTTAAAAATTAGTGTTGAGAAATGGATTAAGTTCATCACAGTTCAGGGTAAATCTACATCACACAGTTTAAACCAATTTTGGTTAATTTTTCTCTGTATTTTGAGAATATTTATTATCTACATTGAAGATCAAAAAATGCTTAAATAGATCTGTCTTACAAGAATCATAAGAAGTTTAACAAATTATTAGCAATATTTAAAAATTCTGCTTCCGTACAGTGAAAAGTATGAATTCCTATCTAAATAATTTAAAAGTCTTCATAGTTTTAAAACTTTAAGCACATTTTCTAGTCAAATGAAGCAATGTTTTTCTGGCTGTTCTTTATCACAAAAGGAGTATGCAAATACCTACAGAGTTAAACTATACGATATAATGCTCACATGATTATCTCCAAGCCAAAGAGCATTTTCACATACACATATAAAACCAGTATTTAGTGAAGCTATCTCCTTGTTTTCCTAGGAAACAGTATCAAGAACTGAAGATGCTAGTTTGGGGAATACTGTATTTGCCATGTTATGTAGGCTAAAAGTTCTTCCTAACACTTTCAGCACCGCAGGTACACATATTACATAAAATAACAGATGAAATCTCTCTATTGCTTGCACTGAAAGTTTTACAGTTTGTCATTACTGAATACTTTGAAGCCATTATGATCCAAAAGAGAAGCAGACCAAAAAATATAATTCAGAGTTATGGTAAAAGCTTGTTAATTTCCCAGTTGTAATAACTACTTCAAAGCCTGTTGAAAAACTTTAAAGCACTACTTGACATATGTCAAGATAATGACAGGACTGTCATTTTCCCATTTAATATAAATATAATAGAAGTATTAGTATTAGAAGTATTTTCATATTATCAGGTATCAAAGCATTAAAAAATAGCGGACAAATAATGACACTGAAAATATTTAGTACAGCATCATCAGGAGCAAATGAAATTTAACCCAGCATGTTTGTGAAACTACGTGAAATAATACTTAAATAAGTGATGTTTTTCATGAACTGCAGAATAACTGTAAGAGCACAGGGTACTGGAAAGGGCAGATAATACCAATATGGAAAAAGGAGAAGGAGTCAGCTTAACTTTAATACAAAAAGCAAAGTGCTCATCAGTTTGCAAGAATCTAAAGGGTAAGATTATAATAAACAGCCAAAACTGTTTAAAATCTTGCCAGATCATTGCGGCTTTCTTTGAAAAAATGACCAGTCAGATATATGTTGAAACTAGAGGCTGTAGGTTTCAGCTATCTTGAATTTAGCAAATCCTTGGATACTGTGACATACGCAGAAATGAAATAGGAATATCTGTGTTAGATTCCATCAATATTTGGCAGAAGCAGATATCATGGACAAAAGTAAAAACATGTAACAACTTCTGTCAAGCAGTAAAAGGTCATATTGAATGAAGTCCTATAGACTACATTATGTTTCCATTTCTGACTTGAAGTAAAGCATGAAGTGATTAAGAGTTGAAGAGCTGATTTTATAAGTAGAAATGGGATGAAGAAATTTAAGAGAGACGGATTAACATACAAGTGATCTTAATACCCTAGACATTGAGAATAACAGCACTTAAGAGGCAATATCTGAGTAAAATAATTTTGGAATATAATCAGAACTACTAAGATCAAAGAAGAACTTAATGTAATGATACATTGGATCACAGTTCAGTTTCACCCAACAGCAGTCTAATTGGTGTTGCAGTACAGGAAATTTTCAATTTTCAAGAAAGTAGTAGAAATGGTTATCTGCAAGGAATGGGCAGCAATCTTATTGTTTAATCTGGACTGGAAAAGTGTGTGGATTTAACAATTTACCAATTTGGGGCACAGTGTTTTATGAAAAGTGCAGAACAGTAACAGTAACATCCCTGGAACACCTAGAGCCAATGGTTCATCATCAGCATTCAAAAGATCTGCAGTACAAGTCCGCCACCACATTAGACTGGAAGATCTATACAAAACCTATGTTCTGTAAGGTCCATTTAGCGTAACCTTCTTTGGGCCTTAATACTAAGTGTTCCAATAAGCGAAGGTGCTACGAACATCCATAAAGAGAGGCCTTTTGCAATTTCAACACAGAAGACCAGGAAAAAATTGACAACAGCTTTTGATGGCTCCTCCAACATTGTAAATAAATACACTGATTGATTATTCTTCATGCTCTCTGAGCTTAGACAAGAAGCTTAAATAATTTGCAGCCAGGGTAATTTGGCCTAAGCGTCTTTTTAAAGATAATGACGGCCAAAAACTGAAGCAGATTTTCCTGCTTGCTGCATATTATACACAATGGGTCAATTAGGTTACTTATAAACTGCATAAAGTTTCTGGGTGCATGTGATCCTGCATCAAACTATTACATAATGACCTCTTCAGTTACCTTCCTCCCAGTCATTCTGGTAGAAATAACACCTATTCAATCCAGTTTGGAAATTTATTTTTCAGGCAATCAATACAAAAGCTAATTTATAAGTAATACATGGATATATTAAAATATTAAAGGAACACCTGTAAATTGGATTATAAATGGAGTAAATTACATAGGTAATTAGAAGCTACAGAAGGGTAAATACTTAGATGGTATCCCCAAGGGCGTCCCACTGTTATCAGCATCATTATTTTTCTGTACTATTACACACTTTAGGAACCATAAATCTACTCTGCTAGCTGCAGAACAGAACATCAACAAACTCAATCACTATCTCAAAGTTCTTAGACTCTCAAGAAAAGAAATGGACATAGGCAGACCCTGATTTTATCTGAAACACTTTTTAAAATCCTCAGCTAAAGGGTGACAGTGAGAAAGTTGCCATTGGCCTCAGCAGGACCCTGAGGTTTCACCTCAGATCTCTGAAGAACAATTTATGGTATTATTATAAAATCATAATTTGTAATTCCTAAGTAATTTTCCTGTAGGATGTCACTAATCGTGTACTATTCCACCATACATATAATGGAAAGCATAAGGATTTTCAAGCTTCTGAGTCAAAGTAGAAGACAGAGAACAGCAGAACTGAATTTCAGGGGTGTACAGACTGTAAAGAAAACATCTTTTCCATTAATGTAGTTCAAATTTCTTTTCAGGGCTGCCTTGAAATGTCCGATGTTCCCAGGTAAGGAGAGATATTTCTAAACAAACTCTATGAGAAACTAAAAGAGGCCTTTTCAGGCAACAGCACTGTAGATGGTTTTTACTACGTTTTGCAGCTGTCATTTCAAAACCTCACATTCTTGGGCTATTAGGCAATTGCCTTCATGCCAGTTATTCTCTGTTCCAGTGTAAAGATAACTTCCATGCAAAACAAGTAATCTACTAAAATTATTTTAAAAACAGAAGTGATATTGCTTTCAGGAATTTTCTTATTTAAATTAATGAAAACAGACTATTACTTGACTACTTTTAAACAGCCAACTTTGCCATTAATTGTTGTTATAATCTGCAGGACTTCTTGTTTCCCTTCCAATATCTGAATTTTAGGATTTTTTTTCATAAGCATACTTTTCCTGTTACCAAAGTTACTTTTCAAATTGGGCATCTCGTTTCTATTTTTTTCTCCTCTTAGAGACAAAATTTCAAAACTAATGCAATGCACTTTATATAATTTGCAAGATTTATGATCTTTAATGCTGTTTCTGAATTTTTTAATGAAAAAAAATGCCAGTTTCACCAGAAAAATTGCATGGATATATTGAAGTTCTGCAGGTACAGTTAAGGTAGTTATCTTTATAAATACTTTTGTGTTCCCATTCAGTCTTTTTATTTCTATTCACCAAGTTTGTCTTCTATCTGATGTTATTTTGCAGCTTTTTCATTTACTGTCGAATACGTAACCCTTTCCTTGTGCTGAGTTTCATATGTAATTTACTACTAAAATTAACCCTTTCCATTTTTAAAAATAATTTTCATTTATGAATGGTGGATAGACAATTCCAAAGATTTCAACAGAAAATACCTTACCAACTGTGGTTCCAGTTTTCTAATGAACAGAGAAGATGTGGAAATATGCACATTTATTGTTATCTTGAAGCTTCATACAACACTGAGAGCAACACTAATCAGCACATTTTCTACAAGGCTGCACTATTTCTGCAAAGTTTGGTAGAATTTCATTGTCCATCAAATCACTATGTAGTCTGACAAGACCTTGAAGTTCTTTCTAAACCTTCACCTAAGAAAAATAATTGTACAAGAATCTCAACGCTTAGTTTTACAGGCCATTTCCAGCTTTACTAGGGAAAACTTGAAAATGAAATGCATTGCTGAGACTGTTTCATGGCTGTAGTTTCCCACTGTAGCAAGCCACCATGAGCAATTATGAGGATTCAGGGTAGTGAGTGAGTTTCCAAGGCTGGAATGAAAGAGGACAAGCTGCTTGGGAAGCTGAGGCTGCTTGAACAGCATCTCTCCTCCTCTTCCTCACACAGAGCTCAGGAGGCTGCATCCACTCATATTACAGTGGAACGGTGGAAGACGGCTCTGTGTGTGGACGGTGATCCTTTTAAACAGCAAATTTATTACTCTCAGCTCCTTGGGGGTAGTAGTCAGGGAAGCAATTTCATCATTCTAGGGCACACAGCTCAACTGACCAGCTGGAACATATTACAGTTTTTGTTCTGGAATGACAAATTTCATCTGCCCTACTGAGAAGCCTCAAGCATCAACCAAACAGCAAATACAAGGATTTTTTGTTTGGTTTGGTTTTTTAATCCAGCAGTATTATAGACAAATTTTGAATATATTTTGTCGTTAATTTTTGATCCCCCTAGGCTGAAGTACTATTGATTATAATTTGTGAGGCTATCTGAGTGCTTGTAGTCTTTTCACACAAAATGAAGACTTTGCTACATAGTACAGAATTAATTATAGAAGTTCCTCTTTCCTCTCCTCCTTCACTGCTCAAGTTTTTACCACTTGCAAAAAATAGAAAAAACAAAGAACACTGGGAAGGGAACACGGAAAACAAAGTAGCTACACAGTCTGTATAAACTAAGCATGTGGTTTACCAGTAACTCTTTCTTTTCAACTTATCTAAGAAAGGGAACACCCAATCTCATATAATTTTGCAACAAAAATCTTTGTTCTGATAACAGATTGATAAAAATTGTACTATAGTTAAATAATTACACTAAAACCAGTATTTATCTAGAACTATCCATAGACCTTTCACAGTGTACATTTTCTTCCAAAAATTAGACTATCAAAGCATGGAAAATTGCAAAATCTTCTGAAGGAGAACATACAGACTGAGACTTCCTCCCTCTTTGAGGTCAGAAAAAATACTGCATTTTGAACCAATTGCCTGCCTGTGATGCTAACCCCCTGCACACATACTTGTCAAGCCTTCAACTCTAGCCACAGTGCACTCATTTTTCAAATTCCCAGGCTCAGTTATTTATTCAGGACACCTCATTTCAACAGCTAAATAATTGGTGAACTCAGACCACATTTAGCCTCTAGTATTCCTTGGATGTCTGACCTGTAGAAGTATATAAAAACTTATTACAAAATGTCTGAAGCGGGACTGCAGAGGCTATTTGCCTTGACAAGCTCTCTGCTGATGCCAGTTCAGGGGTGCTTTCAAAGGTAGAAAGACATTTACCCCCTTTTTTAATGAGATGAGCAATAATACAGCCACAACAGCTTGTAAACCATCCAATATATTTCCATGAAATGCTTACTAAAACTATTTAGTGAAATCTCAGCACAAAGAACTCTTTTTAAGTTCTCTTCCCATTTCTTAGCTTGCAGGACCATGTTCTTACTAGTAATTTCCCATTACAGTTACGGGACAATCATTCAGTTACCTACTGCTGTGTTTTTCTGTAAAATATTTTTATTGTTGCAGAACATGCTTTTTGTTTTGCCTTTTTCTTCTTCCAAATATCTTCCTTTCCTGTATATTTTTCTTAATATATGCTTTTAAAGAAGATTTATCACAGTGAGGCTACATACTTCTCAGCACATATAAAACAATGAAGAAATTGCTCAAAGTGCCAACATTGCAGAGTAACAGCAGAACTACATAAGTAATTTAATCTCTGCACAGAGGCACAGTGGCAGAGGCAGTACCTCAATAAACCAGTCTGACAAAGGTCGTCCCTGGGGACTCTAGGCCTTGTGGGCTGGGCGTGATACCCTCCATGGTGAGTTGATGAGGCTCCCCACAGCACCTTACAGACTGAAATGCTACTGCCAGGGGGCAGGGAACAAGTTATGGGGTGCCAGAGAAGAACACTTTGAGCTTGGAAGAGACTCAGCATGGGATGTACAGGGGAGGAGAAAAAGTGAGGAAAAGGGCAGATGAAGGTGGCTTGCAGAGGACCAAACATGGGAAAATAAAGAGATGAGGGGTTAAAAGGAGGTGGTCAGTTCCCTTGTTTGATTATGCCCTTTGACAGATCCCCACAGTCTGTCCTGTCCTCTTTTTAAACTTCACATCTTGTTTTTTTCCTGTGCGAGGGGGTCTCTGTTCTGTGTCAAAGTAACAGACCAGAAAGGCCTGTTTCTGAGGCCAGAAAGCTTGTAATTGGGTCCTTGGAGTAGGCAACCAGAAAAAATCCTTGTGTGGTCATCAGCAATTATCAAGACAGGCTAGCTGGTGAGTAGTCTGAATGGCCTGGGGGCCATGTGCTGGGAATGAGGCATCTGGAGGAGGCAGGGTATGGGGGTTATGGGGCTGAAGGTTGACCAAGAGGCCCTTTGAATGTGCTAGTGGGAGGCAGCAGCGCCAACTATGGTTGGGGTTGGGTCTAAAAGCCTGGTCATGAAGAGATCCAAAGTGTGTGTGGGTGTCCGTGTCCACACATGCACACTCACACAGATCAGGAAACCAGGGATCAGCTGCTGAACATGTAATTACAGGGACTTCATACAAATTCAGCACCAGGATAGACTGTCAGTGTGTGTATGTTCCAATAATGGACCTTCATGCTGATCAGTCAGTGGGGAAAACAGGATGAAGACAACAGAGCTGTTTGAGTATGCCTTGAACGCCAAGTGCTTCTATCTGTGTTGGTATGTGTGGCCATGAACATGTCCTTATCAGTACTGCACACAAGTGTGTGCCTATTGGGAAGAAATGCTCATGCTACACTCAGAGTATATAGAGCTGCAGCAGCATCACATCTATTAGACATGTATGAAAATACACAATCTAAGATCATGTGCAAAACTGTATGCATTGTTCATTGCAAACCCTCAAGGCAAAAAAGAAAAAAAAGAAGTTACCTTCTTCCATAAAGTTTGAAGGAAAATTCAAAAGAGAAACTACTACATTGTTTCAGAATAAAAATCAGTACAAGACAGGAATAGAAACCATTAATGCAAGTAACATTCATGTTGTTGGGAATTTTAGTATCCATGACTAACTTACTAAGTATGAATTATTTACTCTTGTTTTTGTGATTAGCGCTATAGAATAAAGAATAAAAAAGAATCTGCTAAATCATATCTTTTGTGGATCATTTTATTTGAGTTGTTGAGGAGTTTTCAGTAATTAATAGCCAGCTGCATTTCCTGATATAATGCCAGATGGGTCCTGCATCATTAAGCATTACCAAAACAAATTGCTATTAATCAGCTAGTGGTCCAGGAAAATAAATCCTTGTAAAAGCAAAACAGTTTTCTTAAGAGACAAAGGTGTATCTAAGAATTAACTTGAAGGTCATTATCTAATTCCATTTAAGAAAATATAAGTGCATAAAATGTTACTTTCTTATGTGAATTATTTGTGTATGGGAGGGACAGAATCTCCTTATAATCTACATTTAAAATTCAAAGGAAGTTCTTTTGACAAAATGACAGCTCTGTTGATAGTATTCCTTGATATTTCTTTCAAGATATTATTTTTTAGTTGTTTGTAAATTTACCTAAAATTATTCACCCTGTCAGAAATTTTTTATGTTGGGTATAAATCACAAGGTTGTACATTATTGACATAGTAGTTTTGTAGAATGAGATCTTGAGCTCCTGTGCAATACTGGGATGCCTAATCTCATTTATATCCACATCCTTCGAACAAGATCTCTGTAGGTTTCTCACTCAATTTTGACAGTGCTTAGCTCTGAATTTTGAAGATAGATTAGTAGAAACAGTATTGCCAACTGCAAAAAAGTTGGATTTGAACAGAATTTGGATTACATTTTGTACTATTAAAGTACTAGAAATGCTGGATAGTTAGTTTCTGAATACTACAAATTAATTACTCCAACAGTTGCAGACACTTCTACATACCCCAAATCCCCATCTGTAGAATGTAACTAAGAATATTTTGTCAGTGCTGTTACAGCACAGCTTTTAATCTTTGCTAAGTACACTGCTTCCACAATGGGAAGAACTAAGGAAATCTCATGAAAAAATGGGCCTTTTCAAAATGGGTTCAGATTTAAAATTGTTTATTTTGAGAAAGAAGTGCTGGGTTTTCTACTGAACAAGAAATATTGGGCAACTGCCAGGGCAGTGAAGGGATAAGGTGTTCTCTGGGAGCTATAGTACGACTGTGTATTTAGAATAAGTAACTCACACACACAGTAATGCCAACTTCCCATATGGTGCAAATTACCAAAATTGTAATTCCTAACCTTTTTTCCTTCAGATCTTCTTGTTTTTAACAAGATTACATTTATTTTCAAGTAAGCTCAGAAACCACAGCTTTGCTCTTTGCTATGGAGGTATCTTGTGTATGATGCTAAATTTATTCAAACAGCTGCACGTGAAATCATTCCTTAGTATGCTCTGTAACCTTCAATGAGAGGAAACGGGGAGTCTATTAAAAAGCCTCTTTGCAACTACTCAGTTTGCATGTGCATAACAAGCTCATGAGAATGTAACTGGTTATTATCATATCCCCGATCACTACGCTTTTTGAACACCTTAGATTTACAGGCACAAAGTTAGTTTGGTACAGCCAGGAAAAGTATTTAAAAACTTGTAATATTTTTGTAAGTGTAGATATTTTAACTCTGAATCAGACTAATAGCATTATGTCCCACTATGTGGAGGTACATGAAGTAAGGAGGGATAATTTTTTTGTAATGACATTGCCTTCAAAAGAGGGTATAAAAGGTTTCTGGCCTTGTATTTCTATTCCCACCTACAGCTGGGTCTGAGGGGAAACAAACCCAACCATAAATGTTTTCCCTATAATGTAAATGACAAAACAGAAAAAGTTTACTGTAAAAATAAAATTTCTAATGCAAGAATATTTAAAATAGTAAGTAAAAAAAGTCCAAACCACAAATATTCATCTTTACTATAAAGTACTACCTTTCCATCTGGATGGATACTGATAAATAAAAGACAAGAAACTGCATGACATCCAGAAATTTTTGAGAGAAGTTTTTCTCAGATTTTCACAATGATCTTATGCCAGGGAGAGTAAATCAGGGTCAAAGGCTGACAGACAATTGCTATCAGCCTCAAGGATTATTTCTTTTTTATATATGGCATAACTACTTTTTTAAAAAAACAAGATCATAAACAAGCTCTTCTTCAGGGAGAAACTGATAATATCTAACAACAGCATCCAGTATTCCTTAAGTTTCATAAATCTAAATTTCAACGAGTAACCAGCTCACACAAAAATATGATTTGACATAATGTAACCTGGCAAAATCCACATTCCAAGTGAAAATGGAAGATATTCTCCATACAACAGGCTGTTGTCACTTAAGGGATTTCCTGCCAAAGGATGTTGAAGATGAAAAGGTTTACAAAGTTTCCAGAGGAGACTGAAAAAAAGATTAGGAAATACTTGAGCTGAAAATAATTGGAAGCTGGGAGAGTAGTTATGAGAAGCATCATACTGTGCTTTCTCCAGTGAACATCTGCTTACAGCTGCAATACCAGCCTAGAAGTACCATTGGTTTCACCCATTACATCCAATCCTATAGTACTATTACACTTACACAGTATAGCTTGACCATAAGATTAAGCCACAGAGTGACACTGGATATACAGCTTTATTAAGAATAATTAGTGAATGAAAACAGATGCCAGCATCTAATTTATATCTATATATTTAAATATTTAATCTTTATTACTCATGTACAGGACAGGCTCAACAAAAAGCATCCCTTATGAAACAATTATTGATATTTAATCTATAAGATTAATAATCAGCTCTGATAAGAAGAAAACAATGTACTTTAAGAATCCTGCTAAAAGACTTTGCTACTGATATTAGCTCTATACTTTTCATGGGTACTATTAACAACATGTAAGGTTAGGATAGTTAATATCTTGTAAGAGCATGGTTTCCAAGTTATTCAGAACATTAACAAACAGGAAAGAGTGCGAACTCTAAGAACTACCATCCTTTTACAGAGGACATTATCACGAGTAATAAGCACACTCTGGCTCTGATGAGTGTGAGCCTCAGGTCTTCCATCATACATGGTTAATCAAATTGAAGGTCGGGCTGTGGGGGGAATTTGGGTTTTTTCCTTGCACAGCATAGCAGGTGTGCTATGCTGCTAAAAAGACTTCAGGGAACTTCTTAGAGCACAGCAGCTCAGTCAATATGCTCTTTCTCATGTCCAGAAGCGGGTCACTTCCAGGCATAAACACTAACGTACTCAGTGTCCTGCTTATTACAATCATAGAATCATAGAATCAGCTGGGTTGGAAAAGACCTCTGAGATCATCAAGCCCAATCATTGATCCACTACCACAGAGGTTACTAGACCGTGGCACTAAGTGCCACATCCAACCTCATCTTAAAAACCTGCAGGGACAGAGAATCCACCACTTCCCTGGGCAGCCCATTCCAATGCCTGATTACCCTCTCTGTAAAGAATTTCTTCCTAATATCTAACCTAAACATCCCCTAGCATAGCTTAAGACCATGCCCTTCTGTCTTACCGACAGCTGCCTGGGAGTAGCTGTTTGACACAGCATATTTAATTTCTTATTGCTAAAAGGCAAGACGTTTATCCTTACGAATTTGTTGTAAAGTCTACAAGCAATCAGCTTACTAATTTTGGGGATAGCTAAAAGTATAATAATTCTAGACTATCACATTAAAAAAAAGCTATCCAGACACAATTTTCAAATACACAACCTGGAGTTTGTCACATACACATTAATGTCTTGACTTTGACACATATTTAGCAAGCTCAGCTCTCTTTGATTCCTGGCCATATTTTCTTAAATTAGAAATTGATTATTTCACTGGTTCTAAAAATCAATTTCTTGTACCAGGAAGTGATTTTTTATTGTAGTTTATTAAAAAGAAACAAACAAAAAAAAACACTTAATTTTTTATTAAGCAAGGGTAAAGTTGTATTTCATGGGATAGGGACCTGGATTATTTTAAATACCCACTTTTTTACCAAGATTCTTCATTCAAACATGTTGATTTCTTTAGATCAGGATTTAGATAAGAAACAAATTATAGTAAAGGGAAAAAGTGAGAGAACCCCACCCCATACATCAAGGGAAAAAGAGGCTAATAATGTAAAAACAACATGTTTTCTTAAATGGTTATTAACAAAGGTAAAATATAAACGGTAGGCAAACACTACAAACACTCCCCAACCTGCCTGAGTATGTTGTTCTGTGTTCAGTACTGCAAGTGGCTGGACTGTGGGTTTCTAAACCTGAGGATAAGAAATAGCAGGCTCTTTCAGTGGCAACATATATCTCTTTAAAGAGAAAGAATTAAATGTCAAAGAGACCTAAACATTGATTTGAACACCGTAAGCAATTGCTAGAGAGGAAGAAGGGCAAAGGGAAACACAAATAACACATGATGTTTAATAATTTTTATAATCATAAAACAAAACTCATTCAAAAACATCTGTGTGAAGTCTTGGTTATTCAGAATCAAGCGTTAAAAAAATTCATGGCACTGATTACTTCACAATTTTCAAAGACGCTTAAGCAGACCATTTGAGAACCCTGACAAAGGTTTTCACTGCTGCCATTAGAAATCAAAGAACTTTTTAAAATGTCAAAAAATGTTATATATAGAATAAGAATAAAATCAAGTATGCAAAGTGCTTTGCTCCTACAATTACAGTAATTTGTCATATAACTTTTGAGAAAATTTCTCTTACAAAATCTATCAGAAACAGCAACTATTTTTATAGTGCTTCTGCAAATTGATTTTTTAACACTGGCACGATTTTCCAATGACCCATATTTGATCCTTTTAAAGAATATCTAGGGCTCCTCATTCCATCTAATTCTTTTGATAACCTAATCAGGCTTTCCCCTAAAACTACCCTGAGCTTTTGGGTTTCCACTGTATCCATTATCTTTTAGCTCCTTCAAATCAGAATTCTATTTAATATTCAGTCAAACAGATCCATTAAATTACTTTGGCTTGAATTTTTGTTTGTTCCTACCCAACTGTGATGAGAACACAGCTCCCTTTGTTATCAAAAAATTAGTCCAGGAAATCTGTATGACTCTCCTTTCAATGAGATGTGAATGTCAAAGTAACAGGGCTAAATGATGACACAGTAGAAATGAAGTCTAATAACATTGAAACAGGTGTTTGGTGTGTTGCAAAGTTAAAGACATCATTAGGACTAGAGAAAGAGGAGAAGAGCAGTCATGTGGATCCTTAAGAGTGATACCAGTAACATTACTGAGAATAATAGCTGCTGACGTCTCAATGAAATTAGCTACAGCAGGGCTGGATTATGAGGCACTGAAATAGTACTCAGAGAACTCAGAACTGACCTATTAATCACATAGGGAGCTAAAAAGCCCTAATGGGTACTAAAAGCTCATCAATGAGAATGTAATTCACTAGAAAGATTTTGATATTTATAGTCAAAGTCTATACATAGAAGTAGAGTACGTGAGAAAAATAATGAAATAAGTATTCTGAAACTTCTACAGAAGAAACTACAACTTGATTGAGTGCAAAAAAAAAAAAACAAACAAACAAACAAGAAAATAAAGTGATAAGTTTGCCAGCTTATCATTTCCAGAAAATGTTTTCTCAAGAATCTCCTACCCTTAAAAAAATTATAGAGAAAACTCTTTATTAGGTTCCAGCAAGTCATTATGTTTTTAATCTTGTATGGTTTTAGTATTGGCATTCTGTAACACTTGCAGCAGGATGTGCAGCAAGACCTATATAGAAAAAATATATCAAGAGGTTCCAATGTTCTCTTATGAAGAAAAGATGTAAGTATGTCATAGGAAATAAAAGTAACTGACAATATCTTCATAAAAGTACTGAAAATAACAGTGAAAAGTTAAATGTAACACAAATAAGCAATAAATGTACCAAACATTACTAGAGAAATAAAAAACGAGAAAGCACTCATATATTACACAAATTACGGGTTTGAAACAGTATCTGGAACTTGTTGAAAAAGCATCTTTTAAAACATCAATCTATCTTCTGTATCTAGGAAGGAAAAGCAAAAACAATAAAAGGTATTGCCGGGTACACAAGTTAAATCAAAACAGAAAATATTTATAAAATTGAATGAGATAGGAAAAACACAATATGCCTGTCACTGTATTTCAGATATTACATTATGTTCCTGATAGAATATGCACAAAGGAACTAAGGTGATATAAAATTTCACTCAAATAATTAATGAATAATATAAGAGAAAACTGGGCTTTCGGTGAAAGATATCCGAGTTGGTAGTAACTTTAGCATGTTAGCAGAAAAAAAAATAAGCCTACTATATTTCTTTCCATTACTTAATCAGAAAACAACAGAATTCAGAAATTACATAAATATATGTTTTTTTTCTGGACATAGAGTTTACACAGAAAATCTTTAGTTGAAATAATAGAATTATTAGATAGGTGATGCATAGATAATAAGCACATTGTATACTTTACATTTTATTTAATAGATTATAATACTGGGACCATTTTAAAGACATATTTCATACCATTTCAGGTTGAAAATACTTTAATTACACAGCACAGTGAAAGTGAAAGGTGGCATTATGTTCAGTTATAGAAAGCAGTTGTGCCCAGTTGTGCTAGGGTTTTTTGATCCAAATGGAGTACGAGCCCTGTGTATTAAAAGATTACAAAATAATATAACAAACAAAAGGGAAAAAAAGTTTCCAAATAACACTGCTGAAGTAAATAGATTTTTGATTCCGTTACCTAATAAAAAAAGCTGTTGAAAATCAATTTGGATTATTCATAAGTTATTTTTAATCGGTTCTTCTCACCAAGATGAAAAACCTATTGAGATAAGAAGCTGCTGCTAAGGGGATCATAATTCATTAAATAGCTCTGCCATGAGACAATTGGATCTACATTTAATTGCTTCTGCTCTTTGCTGATTGCCCTATTCACCTTGATAGAGAACTCCTGTGGGAGTGTTCTATGTAATATGTAGTGGCTTGGTGAAAAATGACAGAAATAAAGACATGCAAGATTATTATGTGGCCTGGTATTCAGGGCATTCTACAGGTCTGTGAAACAGGAGAAAACAAACTCTCTGCATCCGTGGGGTTATTTTGGAGGAAGAGGATACCATCAAAACCATAAACTCTCATTTGAGGGTGGCAGACAGCTCCAGCTATGAACAACCTTTTTACACGTTAAGTCTATTCATGCAATTTAAGACAAAAGTGCTATTAGTATTGACTGAAACCACGTTTCCAAAAATGCATTTATGCAAAAGTTTTCTACTGTTATAAATCCCATCTTCAAAGCTTTAATGACTTTTTAAACTTTCTTCCCAGATCTATTATTAGATGAATAATTTACTTTGTTTCCTTGTTTTAGTAATTTTGGGAAAAAAAAGTCTTTAAGAAAAATCTTCAAGAAAAAATCTCTAGCCTCTGGCGATTTATTTTCAGACAGGTAAATAATTGAAACATTATTTTAAAAGAACAATATTAATAGTTAAAAGAGAAAGAGATCCCAAATGGCTATCAAAGATAATTTAAAATATACCTTAAGTTTACACATTTTATATATTACTTATATTACAGATACAATAGAATAACTATTAGACATATATCAGCTGCAATACTAAATTCTACCGGATCCCTGTAACTCTCCAAGTATAGTTCTCAGAAACTACAGGAAATACTACTTAGTCATTATGGAATAATATAGCAGATTAAAAAATAAAAATTCACTCACCAGAATGGATATTCTGGGTGACACTGTACAAACCTTCTCACAGCTATTTTTAACATGAAACAGTCAATTACTTCCATGCATTTCTCCAATATGCTATTCAAAGCTCTTCAAGTGGCCAATTAAACCCCATTGATTTCTTCTATTTTATCAAATAGCTCTAACAGAGAAGTATTAGAAAATCCAATAGAACTGTAGCTAAATTTGCCTAGCGATATTGGTTAAACTTGCCCTTAAAACTCTGAGACAATAAAGGATCCACAGTTAAGACATTTCTTTTAACATCTCAAGCACATCTTTATCAAGTAACATATCTTAAATTCTGGGGGTCTTTCTAAGAAGAATTCTCTTAGACTGTGCCATCAGCCATCTCCCATCACTGCAGATTTATATTTAGAATAAAAAATTACTTGGCATTTACTATTCAATTTCACAGTGCTTGGGAAATTCTGAAGTTCAAGAGCTGAAAACCTCTGTACAGTAAGAATATGTATCACTGAATACATTGGTACACCATTTCAGAAAATCACACAGAATCACAGAATATGCCAAGTTGGAAGAGACCTTGTTTATTTCCCTGTCCTGACTTCTAATGTAAAGAAAAATAATGCAACGATATTAGACTTCTTTTTTCCTGTAAAGGAAACTCCATCAATTCATAAAAGAGTCGCATAGAAGTCTTGATTCTAGCTACCTAAATATCATGATAGTCAGGTGAAGTCCCTGGTGACTGGAAAAAACGGAAACATTGCACCTATTTTTAAAAACGGCGAAAGGAAGACTCTGGGAACTGCTGACCTGTTAGCCTCATCACTGTGCCTGGGAAGGTCATGGAACAGATTCTCCTAGAAGCTGTGCTAAGGTTCTTGGGGGATCAGGAGGTGATTCAAGACAGCCAGCATGACTTCACCATGGACAAGTTCTACCTGATCAACATAGTGGCTTTCTGTGATGGAGCAACTACATCAGTGGGCAAGGGAAGAACTAAGGATTTAATTTATCTATACTTCTCTAAAGCCTTTGACATGATCCCCCACAACATCCTTCTCTCTAAATTGGAGAGAGATGGATTTCACAGATGGACTACTCAGTGAATGAGTAATTGACTGGATGGTCTCATGCAAAGGGTAGCTAACAATAACTTAATGTCTGGATGGAGATGAGTGATGACTGGTGTCCCTCAGGGGTCCATACTGGGACCAGTACTGTTAATTATCTTCATCAGATAGCGGGATTGAATGTATATCAACATATCAACACAGACAGCGGGATTGAATGTACCCTCAGCAAGTTTGAAGACGACACCAAGATGAACGGTGTGGTTGACACACCCAAGGCATGGAATGCCATCCAGAGGGATCTCAACAAGCTAAAGAAATGAATCCATGTGAATTTAAAGAAGTTTCAACAAGGCCAGGGACAACAACCAGCACCAATACAAGCTGTGGTATGAAGGGATTGAGAGCAGTCCTGCCAAGAAGGACTTGGGGGTTCTGGTGAATGAGAGGTTGGACATGAGCCAGCAATGTTCACTCATAGCCCAGAAAGCCAATCGTGTTCGGGCCTGCATCAAAAGCAGTGTGGGCAGCAGGTCGAGGGAGCTGATTCTGCCCCTCTGCTCTGCTCTGGTGAGACCCCATCTGGAGCACAGTGTCCAGGTCTGGAGTCCTCAGCACAGAAAAGACATGGACCCATTGGAGTGAGTTCATAGCAGGGCCATGAAGATGATCAGAGGGATGGGACACTCCGATTACAAGGAAAGGCTGAGAGAGTTGGGGTGGTTCAGCCTGGAGAAGAGAAGGCTCCAAGGAGACCTTTTTGTGGTGTTTCAGTACTTAGAGGGGGCTTATAAGAGGTAGGGATCTTTTAGTAGAGCCTCTAGTGATAGGGCAAGGGGCAATGGTTTTATAATGAAAGAGGGTAGACTCAGTCTAGATCTAAACAACAAATTTTTTGCAATGAGGGTAGTGAAATATTGGAACAAGTTACTCAGAGAGGTGGTGGATGTCCTGTTTCTGGAAACATTTAAGGTCAAGCTGGAACAGTGCTCCGAGTAACCTGATCTAGTTGATGTCCCTGCTCATTGCTGAGGGAGTTAGACTAGCTGACCTGCAAAAGTCTCCTCCAACTCAAACCATTCTTTCATTCTGTGTAGTCCCCCAAGAGACTCAGAACACCAGGAAAAAAGTCTTCCTTACTTTTTTAAGACATAAAAGCACATCTGTGCTTTCTTCAAAGTATTCCCTAACAAATGCTAATGATAATGCAAAATTTATCCAGGATGCTAAAGCCTCTTTTGATATCAGAAATACGATACAACTTAAAGCCTGTAACAGTCACTGTTGCTATGACAAATCTCATTCCAATTGTATTGATGTTCCCAAATTATGTTTCTGAAATCTAAAACTCAGGCATCTTGAATATTCAGCATTTTTAGAGCACTTAAATCACTGATGAAGAGGAAAGAAGAGTAGGTTTTTACAAAATTTAAATATGCTTCTAATTATCTCATTGTGTTTTCTGTAACTGACAGTTAAAATACTGACCACACTTTTGGTAAGGCAAATATTATATCATCATTGTTCTGAGATGTTCTGGTGCTTTCCCAATCTTTGCTCTTACCTACATTATTGATAATGTAAAAGAGTAACACAACTGGACTAGACTGCTATTCTGTGAGAGCATTCTTCTTCAAGGTTTCAGAGGCAGCAAAAGCACTTAAGATCTTTATGAGGGGCTTTTTAAAATATTCGGAATATGATGTTTAGAGATAAAGTCTCTAGCTATCAGAGATATGGATTTATTATTACTGCAGACTACATTCTGTTTCTTTCCTGAACATGTCCACATGGTTGATGCTTTGACTACACTGTTTCTCACTCATGTGTACTTCACTGGCATAATTTTCACAGTACACCTGAATTGCAATGAAGAATGCAAAACTTAGATATCGTCCCCTCCAGTGACCCACCTGCACAAACCTGCGTTGAGGGTACAGGAGGAAAGAAGCACTGAGCCGATAGCAAGCTCTGCAAGGGCTTTGCCAGGCCAGCCACTGCCAGGAGTTGCATCGCCAGGTCACAGAAGTTCTTCCCATAGGGATAGCACAAATTGAAGGCATTTTCTAACCAACACTGTTTTACAGACCAAGTTAAGTTTTAAAGCATCTATTATCCAAAATTTGGTTGAAATCGTAAAACAGGTTCCGAAGGTATAAAAGGGGGGAAACAGATACATATGATCCTGTAGGCTGCATTTCTTTAAGAAATCAGGAAAAAAAACCCCATATATAAATACTTTTATACATAAATTACAATTTCAAAGCACTTCTTCCTGCCCAGCATTCTATGTCTGTCCACTTGATTAATACCCCGTATCATATACTGTGAATCATCATGGCTAGGCTTCGCGAATGAAGATTTGAGATACTGTGAATATATGGAAAGCAAATGGCATTTCAGGAAAGCAGTGAACTTGAACTCGTAGCCACAATTATGCTTATTTATTTTATATTTTCCAAGTATCAAACTCTTTATCAAAAGTACTACATAAGGAGGTAACTAGATCTTTTTTTGGGGGGGGGCGCATTGGCAGGGGAGTGGCAGAAATTAAACATTTGAATGAAAGGTGCAAAGAAGAAGACTGAAAATCTTGCAGGTATTACTCCATGTGTTCATTTTCATTAGTGATTGGTTTATTTGTTTATGTATTTACTTATTTATTTATTATTTTTAATACAAGTGCCACTGATCAGATCTTTTCTATTTTACAGGTTTTAAAGGCAGATTCTGATATATTCATGTATTCTGTTTCAGGAAGTTGTATAATTTTTCCAATCAGAATTTTTTGTTTTAATATATTGTAGAATGAATATATTGTAAAAAGTAGAATGAGTATCTGATCTCATAGTAGGATTGCATTCAAAAACTTTCATTACGCGAAAAAACTCTTACAACTTTTATTCATAGTCACTTTGCAGGGGATAAGCAATGCTGTAAATCAGCTTCTCTAAAATCCTTCTTCTACTACATGGAACAAACAAGAGAGCCTCTAGCTGGTACAATCCCTACCTTATTATGACTTAATCTCTGTTTCCTGCTCAGTTGCCATATATAGGCAGATATTAGCTCAGCTGCAGCTCAGCATGCATACCTTTTTGTGACTGTGGCATTCGCAGTGGCAGTTACTTCACCACAAGCCACATCTCCTTTCAAAATTAAATCCTATAGAAAGAAATATTGTTAGGTTGTAAGGATTATACCGTGTGTAGAGATTTCACTCTTGCTAAAGATACTGTATAACATATAGCTCAACAACATATGCTTTAATGACTTAAGCATAACAGCAGTTAAAACTTGAAAATATTTATTATATAGACAACCCCCATAGGACCCTAACTGTATTTTTACCCAGCTATAATGTCTAATATCCCTAAAAATCTGTCTAATATTGGAAAGGGTATTTCAGTATTTGTAGGCTGGATATTCCAAATACTGTTGGATTAGAAAGTCAAAAACGCGGCAGTACTCTCCTTCTCTGAGCAATTTCCAGGATTATTATACCTTCATGGGACAGGTTACTCTGCTACAGATATTCCATAAGAAAGACCACTTGCTATGCCAGTTATTCAAAAGGCTTGAAAACTCTCTGGGAGAACTGCACAGTGTCTGCTGTACTTTCACCTTCAAGAGCTTTCCCAGAACACTTGAGGTGAAACATCCAAACAGTAAAACAGAAAGAAAAGGTATTTGTTGATTCGTAGCCCTCACCAAATCTCCATTTCAAGATTCCTGTGTGTTATAGTTTTCAAGTGTGC
>VZRE01010078.1:0-204443 GCA_013396775.1 Cephalopterus ornatus
CCAGCTGATTCTATGATTCTATGGTTCTAAACAGTAGTGGATCCTCATATTGGCTACACTAGTGACTGGCCTCCAGCTGGCCTGTATGACAGCCCTCTGAGCCTCTGATGCAACCCTCAGCCCAGAAGCTCAGTTCGTTTTCAACACTCCTCACTGTGTGCTTACATAGGCTTTCCTGATCCCACTCCTCACACAGCCTTCCTGGGTTATCTGACACTGCTCCCACCTCTTTCACACTTCCTCATAATATTGCCACTTAGTCAGGAGCTGCTTCCTCATCCAATCAGACCTCCTGCTGCCTTTGCATCATTTGCTGTTCATCTGGATGGACCACTCCTGAGCTTGGAGGAGGTGATCCTTGAAAATCAGCCAGTTCTCCCGGACTTCTCTCCAGGACTGTGTTTCACAGAATTCTTTCAATCAGGTCCGTGAACAAACCAAAATCTGCATTCATGACGTTCAGGGTCATGATCCTACTTTTTGCCTTGCTCCCTTCTCTCAGTATCCTGAATTTCACTATCTCATGGCCTCTGCAACCAAGGCTACCCCTAGGTTTAATATCTCTCATCACTTCTTTCATGTTTGCAAATATGTGTTGCAGCAGAGTTTCCCCCTCATCGGTTTTTAGGGGAAGTTGTTAGGAAGTTGTGATACATATACTCCAGAAACCTCCTGGACTGCTGGTGTCCGGCTGTGTTGTTCCCTCACACAGAACTTCCCAGGATATGTAGAAAGGCATTGCAGACACTGGATATACAGAAAGGCACCACGCTGACCCATGCAATGTGTACAGTATGGCAGACAAACGCAATAAACAAAACATAAATGCATACTTTCTATCCTGCTAATGCTTAATCAGCCAAGTAACTCAAACAATTGTGTTTGGTTCCCATACAAGAGAGTAAGAACAAAAGACAATAATGTTTGATGTGACCAAGATAGATAGACTGCATGAAAGTATGAGTTTTATGGAGGAAAAATAAATGCTTACTCCATAGAATTATTTTTGCATTGTCTTATGGGTAATAAGACACAGTGCTTCTCAAAATCCATCTCTACAGACTTACTAATAAATTCTGAAATCAGAAAAAAAATCAGCATTCATTAAATCAGGCTTGGGCATCTGCAACCCAGCCTAATGTTGCATATTAATCTATTTGGAGAGGGCAGCTCCTCTCTTCCCAAGCAAATTTCATTAGCTGATGTAAAATGACATCAGTCTGAACTTCAGACATTTATCTAGGGCCTTCTTTTTTAATAGCATAAAGCAACAAATTGACTTGTTTATTATTACAAAAAATAAAGAATATTCCACTTGGAAAAAGACAGCCTTGACCTCATCATTAGAGGAAATTACATATCTACCTTTATTTATCATCAAAATTATAAAATGTTGCCTCAAACTTTTCTGCTGAAGTGATGAAAATATTTGATTGATACTGCTGCTAGTGATTTTAAGGTCCTAATAAACATTTACATTCTACAACCAAGGTTTTGTTTCTTTCAACTATTTCTGTTTTTCTTTACCTTGTTTTGGTAATGTCTGAAACACAGTTTCTAAACAGACCGTTTTACATCAAGACAACTTTTTGCCAGCCTACGACAACCCATTAGATCACAAGAGCACACACAGTCCTGCATTCACTCTTCATACACAAATTCGAAACAATCAGTAAAAATGGAAGAACTGATAAATGAAAATGCAACCTTTGAGATGAGACTTAGAAATGTATAATGACTTGTAATGGATAGACAATAGTAATACAACTTCACCCAATGCTATCAAACTCGTGGTGAAGAGCATATGCTGAAGTACTCCTCTTGTTAAGGGAGTTGTATAAAATAAACCTATCTATACCAAAACTTAATATTAGACTTTTTCTGATTCCGTACATCTATATCACTACACACAGAGTTATCAATCAGTAAAGGAAGCAGATGCAAAGATAATGCATTTACTCACTTGAATTTGTAGGTCTCTCGTTTATTATTGACGAACCCATCTGCTAAGTCACGTGGTACAGTAATCTCCAGACTGGAGAGTGGATCCTCCTCATCATCCACTGAATAACTCTAATAAGCATGGATATGAATTCACAGCATAATTTCACCAATAGAACAGCACAGCCCTTAGACATAAGAGTTATGTAAGCTTAGCACCTGTAACTGCCTTAAGAAAAAATTTGTACAAATTTCACTAAATATTTAACCAGATCCTCCTTCGGTTATTATACAACAAAACCAGCACATACCAACATCATCCTGTCACCGCGTAAACACTACAAACAATACTTGAAACAAAAGTGTAGCCTCTTTGGCATACTTGGTTACTAAACCACTTCAGTATCCGTGGTGTCGTGAAAAACAAAGCACAGCCCCAAATGCAAACCTCTCCAAAAAAACCTGGAAGAATACATTAGGAAGGGCTACGACAAAATGAGCTGAGCTGGTTTAAAAGCAGAAAACAATTGAGAGACCTAAATGCACGGTTCCTGAGGAACACTTTCATTATCTTTATTATCCCTTGCAAGTACAGCTACAGCCTGGGAGCTGCACGTTCCCCTCCCATGCTCAGAACACTGCTGAACTGCGTAAACCCGGTGACCGGTGTTAAGTGTTTTTCCTGCGGAGCCTTTCTCTAACAAACTAGGCTGGAAAGAAATTCCTCGCCCCTTCCCCCAGCCCGAGCTCTACTTCTTGATTTTATGCACTTCTTAAGGCTTCTGAGCGCAGGACGGGGCTGTGGCTTTCCCCGCTCGCGTACCCACCCCTCCGCTCTCGCCAGCCGACCGAGCTTCCTGCAGGGAGGGCGCCCGCTCCCTGCCCGCTCCCGGGGGGACGCGGGCCCGCGGGACGCCCCTCGGCTCTCCCCAGCAGCCCCGCTCCACCCCTGGCAGCACAGCGGCGCAGCTCCCCGGCCTACCCCCGCCTGCTGCCGCCTGGCCAGCGGCTTCACCCGCGCGTACACCCGGATGGTTTCCTTCACCATCGCTGCCCGCCGAGCCCCTGGCAACGGCAGCGCGGCACGGTGACCGAGCACCGTGACCCGGCACTGTAACCCGGCACGGTGACCGAGCGCCCGAACCCCGCACGCTCCGCCACCGCCAGCGGTGGGAGCCGGCCCCGAGCCACCTCACGCCCTCGGGTGGCCTTGGAACGGGCTTGGAGAAGGGAGCAGCCGGGCTTCACCTGCGAGGGGTGACTGCCTGCCTGGCCCTTTAATGGCAGTTCCCCACCAGCGGTGCTCCCCGAGGCCGCAGTTGTCGCGGCTGTGAGGACAGGGAGCTTGTACACCCTGCCCATCCCAGAGGTGCGGGGTTGGTGTGGCGTGTGGAGCGCTCCGCGGGCACGCCAGGAATTCCCTGCCTGACTTCTTGTGCCTTACCTGTGTGTCCGCATGGCTCTGCTTGGGCTCGGCTCATCCGTGTGAGGCTCAGGGGAAGTCTCTGTTGTTATGCGGTTGAAACACCATAAAGGGAAATTGAGGCAAAATACCTAGAATTACAGGCAATGAAGGCGTCAAGTCCTTAATTCTAATATATAAGGGTTGAGGAAAAACTGCTAGTGGGAAATGGAGTGTGTCGACTTGTTACAAGCACTGAACTTAGAGTAGTAACAACAGGACCCCATTACTCTGAGAAGTGGTTACTGAAGAGTCAAACAATAGTATTTTGGCCTTCGTTTTGGTGAGACATAGTGGTAGAGATCAGATTACAAGTGATTACAAGTAAATTTAAATTAAGTGGAACATCAGGGACATGATTACAGAGGTGGATAGAAATTTCTTCTACTCAGATATGGTAAAAGTATGTTGAACTTGTATTCCAAATAAGAAAAACAGTAGGGAAAAGGTTTTTCTCTCCCAACTGAATAAATAACTGTCTCAGAAAGCATATGAGGCATAAATAGTGAGCCTTCAGGGAATAAAATAGAAAAGGACTAATCACCATCCAAAGTCAAGTGCAAAAGTCAAAAGGGTAAAAATGAAAACAAATGGAAAATATTACTTGGTGATTAAATAAAGAGTGAAAAAAAGCCCAGAACATTGGAATAGGATAATGGAATAAATAGTATCTTCTCAACATTGCTCCAAAACTACAGAAAAGTTTGTCTCTTGTCAGTGTAGGGATGGGGATATTGAAGGTGATGTTAGAGGCAGAAGTGACTGAAAGAGGGAAATACGAGAGGAAAACAAATGCAGCCAAGAGGAAAGCAGAAATCACAGTGTTCCATGAATTTAGACTGAAAGATCAGGATCTGGGAGGGAAGCATAAATAATTCCAGTCCCAGAATTCTGAAAGAATTGGATTGTTTAATTGAAGGTCCAGGAACTGGGTTAATTTGTTGGGTTGTTTTGGTTTCATAATGAAGCAGGTGCAGGAGAGTACATCATTGTTTGAAAACTGCAAATGTAATAGTCAACTGTGTTATTTAGCAGCTTAGCTGGATTCCGAATTAAGTGGGCAGTAGAATTGTAACACTGCATTTAGTTGTGAGGAAAGCCATTTTATGTCTGCTGGTTTTCAGCAGCTGGAGTATGCAGTTGGTGAATGAGACTGTACTGCTTCTGGGATTAAGTCTGCTCTGCAAATGGTTTAGGTGCCTCTCAAAGTCTGACCTGTAAACTCTGAACCAATGGCACAGTGAAGACGCACTGGCTTTACGCAGGACTAGTCTGAACATGATCTGGCCTGCACAGAGAAGCCAATGAGCCAGCTCAGGCTCAAGTTGCTTCCAGAATGAAAGCACAGGCTGAATTTCTGAGAGGGGAGAAGGAATTCTGGCCCACCTGCAGAATGGTCACTTTCATAACAAGAGAAGAACAAAGATAACAGAAAAGACACAATTGTTTTCTAAAATACCTTTTCTGTTACACAGTCCTTGCAGAAGTGCTGGAGTACTTCTGTGTTGCACTCCACAATATATTGCCTTCTAGACTGGCATGTTAGCCCAGTAGCACCCAAAACAGAATTAGTACTCCAGACTTAGTTTTCCTTCTACAAAACAAAATCTGCATCATTAATTAAAGCATCAAAATTATCCAGGTTTTCCTCTTGGGTGGAGTGTGCTGACTGCACAAGATGGGAGATCAGCAGAAGAATTCTAAGAGGGGTGAGAACCTAGTCAAAGGTACTCTGTTATACTTTGTCAAGAAAAATTGTGTTCTGGGACTGTAAGGAAATTTTTAGTAGACTTTTGTGAGACAGAGCTTATGTAATATTTTAGTTAATAACTTTGCACCACAAATGGGAGTGTGTATTAATTAAACTCTGATGATGATGTGGCTGAGGGTTATATGTGCTGAAAAGGATGAAGATATACAGGAAAAGATGAATGATCATGAGATTTAGAGTAATAGATAATGACAACCATTAAATGTGGTACAAGTTGCAAAATGCTGAAGGCATGTGGGACTGAGGACTAATCACAACATATTCTGCTACAATCTGAAATCCATTCAGATAGAAGTATCAGAAGATTTTCTGGTTGTGGAAGTCCAGATGACAGCTGCCAATGAAAAAAAGACAGCTGTGGGTTCTTCAGTGAATCAGGAATGTGTTCTACAAAGGAAAGAAAGCATTCACACTATTTTACAGAGTGCTGGTGAGACCTTCAGCATACTTTCCCTGTGTGTTTATGGTCAGTTCTTTTTATTTCTGCAAGTTTTTGAATACAGGGGCTACTAGAATGATTAACCTGATGGAGATTTTGCTCTAAGAGAACAAACCTGTAGGAGTTAATTTATTTAGCAAAGGCTAAATATGAGAGGCTTTGTGGGTGTGTATGAATATGGTATGAGTAATCAATGTGGAAGTAAAAGAATCTTCTAAGACAGACATAGGAAAAAAAAAAATAATTCCAGGTGAACAAATGCACACTGGAAAGCAGAAGAAAATGGAAGGCATTCTTGATTCTTTCCTGTGGATGCTGGAGAAAACATGATCAAGTTATGAAAGAGTACTACATGATCACTTACCTTAGCAGGGATAAGGGACAAGGGTAAATCGAGAACCTCTATTCCAAAAGTCTTTTTCAAGCACCTTTCTAGAACCATATTATGAAAAAGAAGGCAAAGAGAAAGCGAGTACTTTCTCTTTCGCCAAGCCACCTGATGGGACTCAACTTCACCTTATTTTGTTATCTTAACCATTTTTGTTACTTTAACCATTATAGTATGTCCCTGCCTGGATGTAATTTGTGTCTATCTTCTGTTTAAGATCACTGTCAACATGTAATCTTGAGTTCATTAAAAAAAAAACATGCTCTCAGTTACACCTTTTAGGCTATAGGAAACCTTCTGCAACTTCACAATTTCAAAAGCTGTAAGGCACACACTGCTCCTAATTAGATTGGTCAACAGTTGTACATTTCACAGAAAATATAAAATAAAAATTTCTAAGTCAAAGAACTTCCACAGATTGATTATTTATCTTCTTGGGCATCTTGAAGTCTTCATCTGTAAGAAATCAAATTTCTCATTTTACTGAGTCTCATTTTGCTAGTCTCTATGTTCTGTCTACTTCAGCTTCTCCAGTACAGAAGAAAGTAAGAAGCTGATTGTGGTTTTTCTAAATCTCATCACCATAGTTTTCATTTTCATATACAGTTCCTAAGATATTTAAATCTAAAGTTCAGCATTTTATATTATCCTTTTAGGGCAAATTCATACACTCAGATATGGTCAAGAAAGAAAATAAAAGAAAAGATAAAACTTTTCCTCACTTGGTTCAATCATTCCAGCAATTTTAGAACAAGATCAGGTGTCTTCTGCATTTATTTCAGTAAGTTGAATGCAGCTTTATTTGTGCTTAGGAGCAAGAAGTGCTGATAAATACTTTATGAGGTTCAAAGCAGTTTCAAAAAGTGCTCATCTTAAGAGAGGTTCTAGTTCAATAAGAAATTATCAATTTGCTTTAGGAACTAATGGACAGTTTTATGTTGTCTTATACATAAAAGGTCAGATTTTGTAGCTTTAAAGTCACTTCCAATTTCAAAATAGATAACCTCTAGTTTTTTTATATCTCTAAGTTATGACTAGCTTGTATGTAAGTATTTTCATATAGGATTTTAAAAGTGTTTAACAAAGGAAAATTTGTGCCATTGTGGAAGATGAAAATATAACAGGCTCCCATTTTTGCAACTGCTGTGAGATATGCATTTAAGAATGAAGACATATGGAGATGTAATCTCCTAATAACTTGCAATAATACTTACTGTCTCCTAGTATCTTATTTTATTATTAGGAAATGTGGGTATTGATATGACTGCTACATTTTTATAGGCATTAGTCCCAGAGAAATTTTCTCTAAACAGGGGTTCTTCTCCCAGAAAAGTTATATAAATGATCAAAGTAGTTTGTAAAGGTATATATAAGGACAGAAACTGTTAGGCACACTTAGAAGCTAATTGAAGGACTAATTAAGCTATTTACTTTGTTTGAAGCAGTAAAAATAACTCAAGTAACAAAATAGTAACAAAACCCCCAAAATAGCACAAAACTGTCATTAGCCAAGAGAGTTTAAGATGTCTGTTTCAATCTCTTCACTATTCTATTCACTATTTCATGTTATAATTCAATGTTCATATGAGCAGGGATTGCAGTCCCCACTGTGATGAGTCTACAGACTATGTCCAGTGCTTGCTAGAATGAAGACAAAAGAAAGGAGAGAAAAACAGAAAAGAAAGGTGTTGGAGCATGTCCAAAGAAGGGCAACAAGGCTGGTGAAAGGTCTGAAGCACAAATCCTGTGAGGAGGGGCTGAGAGAGCTTTGATTGTTTAGCCTGGAGAAGAGGAGGCTCAGGGGTAATCTTATCACTCTCTACAACTGCCTGAAAGAAGTCTGTAGCCTCTTCTCGCAGGCAACTAGTGACAGGAAAAGAGGACTCAGTCTTAATCTTTAGGTTGGACGTTAGGAACAAGTTCTTCACAGAAAGGATGTGTAATTGTAATGGATTGCCAAGAGGAGCATGATGAACAAAGGCCACTTATTTTAATCCACAATTACAGAATTACTGATTAACAGAAGCCTTCTCTTGAGCTTAAGAAGTAATTTGGCTTTTAAAATTTTCGTAAGATTTGGAAAATAGGATTGTTACTAGTGGTAAAGAGCTGATTACAAAGATGTAGGAATTGTAGGAATTTTTGTTATTACCAAAAAAAAAAGAACTTTTTTCAGAATTTGTATTTCTTAGAACTTTGAAGAAAGTCTTGGAAAATGGAGCCTGAAGGTGACACCTCACTGTTCCAGATAATGAACTGATCTAGAGGTTGCATCTTACGATGGAGGCCTGAAAAGTTTTTGTTTGCTTTAAATTCATTGTGTTTGAAAACTTCTTTCTCTCTTCCCTGGGAAATCACCTTGTACTTGAAGAATTTTCAGCATTGGCATTTATGTGAAACGTCAAAGATGTGCCAACTTTCTTCAGCTCTGGTATTAGAGAAAGTGCACCACAGAACACAAGCACCCTATAGGCTTGAAACAATTAGGTGACTGTGTGAGTTACAGGATCTGGCAAATTACATGTTTTGAAAAGGTCAGCCATTGCATTTTGAAGTAATAGTTACAGCGTCACAACTAATTGTCTGCCTTTACCATTATAGTTTTCTTCCAATTAGAAAAATAATATGGGTCATAATATATACTGGGGCTGGCAGCTCAAGGACTTGTGCTCCATTATGTCACCTAGCAACTTAATATGCTTTCAAATAAACAGCCTTGTAAGTTTTATAATAGCCCAAACTTTCAAGTCCTTTCTTTTTTTTCCAAAGTTTTACTTTTCATAGACTTTACTTATTCTTGGCAACTATCATGCCATTTGGCTGAGATAATGATTAGAAGTTAGAACATTAAAATCTTTCCACAGATCAACTGGGCAGGATGAAGGGCCAAAACTCTTGCCAAAGTCTGAGTTTGTCTCATCATCCAACTCCTGAAAACGTTAGTGCCAAATATGTATCTTCTACATGACCAGAAACACTTCTTAAATGACCAGAACTCAAAGTTTGAAATGTGGCCTAAATTTGTGTATAATATCTGTTGAGCTTGTTAAATAAGCTTTGCCAGAAAGAGTACAACCTTTATTTGTAAAAGGTGTGGTAATACAGAAACTTAGGTTTCTATATTTGAATGGAATGTGAAAAAGTTAAGGCAATATTTTTTGATATTTCAAGTATCATCCCAAAGTCCTATAACCTTTGGGTTTTTTCTGCTTTTCTGTTCAGTGTTAAAGTGGTTAATGCTTTCATCTAGACAAAACTGCCTTGTTCAGCTTTTAATAGTCGGGCCCTGTGAGAAGGGCAGGGATGTTTTTCTCTTATAGCCTACTGTTACAATCTGTTTTTTGGGAAACAGGGCTGCATCTTCATGTATGTAAGAGTCAGATTTGGAAAGTACCTTAAAATTTCACTGGTTTGACATTCTCACCAAACACATTTATATGTGCCCTAAAAATGTCTGTCTTGGTAGACTTAGTCAAGCTATAAAATATTAAAATGTCCTCCTGAGGGCTTATGTAAATATCTGTCTTTAATTATTTGACTCTTTTAGAGTAAACAAAAATTCCATGAAGAAATTTAGGGATTCTTAGGACTCTGACTGCAACAGACAACAAATCAGGTTTTTTTTCAACTTGGGCTTTTTTTTAGAGGTTTGGGTTGTGGAGGTTATTTTTCATCCTCCATATGGTAAACTGGTTCTTTTGTTGCAAACTACAGTTTAAGAACTGTTAGCAGAAGACATAAACATACTTCTAATGCATTGCAAATGTTATCTGCACAGTTTTCACTACCTCCTTCCCACATTTATCTTTATAGCATTATAGTTTTTATTATTTGTTATTTTGTCATGAAACCTTCCAAAGTCCATTGTTGACTTGTCTCTGACTAAGGACAGACAAAATACTAGGTGACTATGAGTAGAAAAGTCTGTGGGGTTTGTGGGTTTTTGACCTGAAAACTGGTGAGAAATTTAGAATCTTGTGTTCGGTTCTGCTTAGCGAATAATTCCTTGTATTGTCATTGTATAACTAGTTTGTGTATGCTCTTGTTTGAAGAGGATTGCAATCCCACCACCTTCAACAAAATATCATGAAACACAATTTTTAGACATCACTGATTTATAGTAAGTCTTAAATTGAAGCTGTGGATTAGAAGTTTGGTTGGGCACTGTGTAAGCCTAGAGGTGAACCAAACAGCTCTTGCTATACAAGTTTAGGAGAGGTGGCAATGCTGGGAAAGAGGGAAATAAACAGAAGTAATGTGGATAATATTAGCACAATAATAGAGGCTAGAATTGTCCTATCAAGCTGCTGTACAGACATTACTATAAAGAGGATTTAAAGAAAGGCTCTTACATAATTTTACAGATTTTTTCAGAGCTCTTTTCAGGGATGAAAACTAGCATCACAGAAAGCAGGGAAAGATTTATTTGAAAGTGTAAAATGAAGTTGATATTGTTGATTGAACATAGACAGAAACCTCTCTGCTACTTGGTCATGAATACGGTGTTACAGAATGGGCCTTAAAGACAAATAAAATAATGTAATAAAGACAGGAGAGTTGCTGGAGGAGGCACAATTGCTTGCAGCAATAACAGTGATAACTGAAAGGATGATATTAGCAACCGTGTTTTGAGAATCTGTGCGTGGGATTGGGTGGTAGGGGACAGTAGAGAAGCTTTTATTCATTGAGGCTAGGTATGAGGAAAATGCAACAATGTGATGGAAGGTGACTAAAGCCGTGGAGCAAAATTAAGTTTTGTACTTCAAAAGAGTAAGGATAAAGAATAAAGATAAGGCCCATGATCTCAGTTTCACAATTATCATTAAGTGAACATAGAAGGCATGATGCAGGGAGCGATAGTGAAGGAGGCTCTAGAATATAAGTATGAAAGAGAACTCTAGCCAGTAAAAATAAACTTCATGGCTTAGGTAATGTAAAAATGAAAATGAGGAAGGAGAATGAATTATTACTTCAGAGGTAAAGCGAAACAAAGGTAGCAGACCCCTTGAGGGCTTTTTGTTCAGCTTATTTATTTGGATGGAAAAGATGGAAGTGTGGAGCTAGTTTGAAGAAAATGAAGAGACACAGAAGAGTTAGTAATTAAGAAAAATACAGAAGTAGATTAGTTGATTTCATTAGAAGATGGATCAGGATGAGGTGGCCAGTACTTGAGTAGGTGAACAGATGAGAAACTTTGTACCTACAGGGTAATGGAGTTGTGCAAGAAGAGAAGGACTACTGTAAGGAAGCAAAGGCCTGCATCATAATTTAAGTAGCATAGCATAGCTAAAACTAAAGGAAATTGTACTCCCCAGGTACACTGAACTCAGGAAACTGTCATAAAGAGAATTCGTAAGTACTTGCACAAGCTCACAAGTGCTTCAGCTTGGATGTAATAATACAACTGGCCAACAAAATAAAGGCTCCAGCCAGGTGTGCCAGACACAAACATGTTTAGCTCTAGAGTTTGTACATGCCATTTTCTTAGAGGAGAAAATTAAGACATAGAGTAAATAAGCAATGTGTCCAATTGTGCAAGTAGAGGCTCCAGTGAAGCCAAAGAAAATTGTTTCTTCAGTAGCAAGGTACTAAATGCTTTAAAATACCAATACCAACCTTCCCACCAGAGTTTTCCATGTGTTTGCACATTGTTGTAAATGAGAGACAAACAGGACAATACTGTTTTTCCCCATACAACTCTATGAATTAAGAAATTTAGAAGTACTCTTGAGCTCTTTGAAATCAAATAGAATAGCCCTAATTTCAGGACATTTCAATGACATTAAAAATCCTTTTTTTTACAAGATTACATATTTTCAAGAGATGAAGGAAAAAAAAGAGGTTTAGTTTGGTTGGATTTTTATAATATCCAGTTTTTAGTTTAAAATAAGCCAACTGCTATTATTCATTCAACTACTATTGCAAATTCAGCCTTGGTCTAGTGGAATCTGCCCACTAGAGTGGGAGTTGTAACTAGAGGATCTTTAAGGTCCCTTCCAACACAAACCATTCTGATTTTAAGTCTCAAATGCCAGATGCATTTAAGGCTGCGTGATTTTGTCACATGCTGATGTTGTGCATCAGCAGTTGAGAAATCTTGTAACTGGGTAAGGGTTGGTATCCAGGGACTACAGACATCAGTTACTTGCCAATGTGAAGATGCAGACTTCCTGTCTGAGTCACTATATTAAAACACAAAATGTTCATTTACCCAGTGTTGATCTTCTATCTCTGTCTTGGCCATGGATTGTGTATTTAGTCGTTGTTTAGATTTTCTAAGCTTCTTTAATTTACCAAATCTTCATGAACTAGTGAGTTTCAGTTCTCTTGCATTTGGAATTAAATCCTCTTCAAATGAAAGCTGAATCTAGGACTCTAAGATTACAAGCACAAGCAACAATATGCATTTTACCTGTTTCTCATGTATGACTGAAGAGCACAGAGGTAATGTAAATTAGCCAAAGGTGAAAATGGAATAATCTCTCTTTCCTAACTTAATAACTGCACTGCACTTTATCTCCATTATTTCTTCTCCCAATTGAAGTCTTATTGTAAGCACTGTCAACAATTTTAATCTTTCACATATTTATAACCAAAATGGCGTTATAAATTCAACAATACTCTACATAGTGTGGATCCTTGTTTCAGAAAGTGAGCTTCCAAAGACCTTGAAGGTGATTTGACAGAAAAATATATGCCAGCAGCATTTTTTCACATGAAGTCATTATTAATCTAATAGTATACTTTTTATTGGGGATCTGTCTGTGACCCGCAGGTGGGGACAGTGATTTCTACACTCTCCAGTCAGATTTTTTGTAAGCTAATGCACATGAAGTACTAGATATTACATCTGAAAACATAGGTCAGTATGTATATCAGATTGCCTCCATGAATAGCAAGTTTCAGGCATTACGTATATTCATTTTTGAGTTTTTTTCAGAGCATATTTTTTTCCTGAAAATTAATAGCTACAACATAGATGCTCACTTTCAAAACAACAGATAAAGATTGTTAACAGTTACTGTCATTGAAGAAGCTATGATTTTGTGAGCTAAGAAAAAAACACTTTTTCCATTGTATAAATCTAGTAAGATGTCTAAGGACTCCTTACACATCTTACAAGTCTGATCCACTGAGATGCATGAATGAGAAATGCTACTTGAAAAACAAAAGAGCAACCCCAAATCTCTGTCTACTGCCTACATTCACATAAATAATATAATTTTCACTAGTGAACAGACATTCATATATATGGAGTAGGACCAATCTTTGCCAAATGGGATACTCCCATTTGAGGGATAGCCTCCTTTGAAAGGAAACTGTCCATCTAGGTGAGTTACATGGCTAGTTAAACTAAGTTCTTACTAGTAATATAACATTTGCTTTTCAATGGATCTTATATTATTTATATTATTTTATAGTTAATTTATATTATTTGTCCATTGAATGGTTTATCAGAAGAGTTATGTAAGTAAAACATGCAGTTTGGTGCAAACCACTAGCTACAAAAGGAATGATGCATATTACCTTGGAAGGTGGTAGTATTATTTTGGATCACATTTAATAGTTTAAGAACAGACATTAATTTAGTCCAGAAATGCAGTTTTGAGTACACTGGTTTTTATCTGCTTTTATTATTACTTATTGAACAATTCAAATTATTTTTTTACAGTTTTGATGTTTTTGCACGCTCTCATAGGCCTTGCCTAGGTCCCAGGATATACCAAAGCACCTCCAGAAGCTTAATCCCACATTGTTTAAGTGAACATTGTTTGGATGTTGGCCAAATGTTGGCTGAGAAAGGGAAAATGGTTGGACGAATTGTATAACATGTCAGAAAGCAGCTAGGCTGTCTGATAAGCAAGTCTTTAGATTATGTATTGAGGCTTCAGAATAGCGCTGATGAAAACTGAATCATGTTGGATCAAGGGACCATAGAAATAATTGTTTAGTATCACAATTGTTAACCAATTTGTACAGTTATTGAAATATTTTTCTTTGCATTTTAAAGTCTCCAGGTGCCAAGTGTGTATCATGATTTTCTTCCACCGCACATAAAATTACTTAATGAATATTGGCTTGCAGGATTATTATCCTTCCAGCTAATTCCCAATCCAACTCGACTTGCCTTTTCCTGGGCTTCTTGCCACATTCCAGTTTTCCCTATGCTGTTGATGTTATGTACGGCTGAAATGTGGAATAATCAGTTCATAAAAGAATCAAATACCTTAGGCTGTTGTGTTCATCTGTTATTAATGGACAGTAAATGCAAACATGAGCTAACAAAAGGCAAAAGATAAACACATTTCAGTCAGACCAGTTCCCAGAGAAATAATTTCAAAACTTGTCAAACAAGTCTTGAAACATGGAAGAATAATGATTACCCGAAGATTCATTGTATATATTCTGGCACTGTAACTTTTCCTTTATATAATATTTTTACAAAACTTGAATAGTAATTTCCATTGGAAGATCTCAAAGAGCTTTACAGATATTAACACAATCTGACTTGTAACACTAGTGTGAAGAAAAGAAGCTGGTTTAGATATTTGTTGCCAAAAACATATCTTTGCCCCAGTTAGCTGCTTTGCGCTCTTCTGCCAGCACAAAGCTTCACGAAATACTTCATTCACCAATTCCTAATCATTCTCCTCCATTTGGAATCCTTTTACATTCCCTGGTTTCTGAGGATGCTTATGACTAGCCTCTCAGATAAATTAATTATCCTCAGAGGGCTTGATTCTACGTGAAGGAAGCCACTCGCTTATGATCCCTTCTGCGGCTTCCAAACATTACTGTACTCCAGTGGTCCTGCGCTTCTGGAAAGACTTCAGACAGCTACTGTGTCTCTGTATTACAACTGTAATGCAGAGCAGTTTTCATCACGTTTCAGAGATGGGGAGGAAGCAAAAGTGTCTTGATTCAGTTTTTCAAGTAAACTAGGCATTGATGCCAGTACTTAGTCGGTAATTTCTTACCTGTAGTTTCACTGTTCAACAGTTCCCACACAACCCAGTCTCTTCCTGCAGGCTCATGGGCCCTTCCCTACCTTCCAGCCCTCAATTTATTTTTCAGATTACTTAAGTTGGTATAATTTTTATCTAATCATATGTTTAAGGCTTTAGAAAATGTCTTTTCCTCCAAACATATACTGTTATTATAATTTTATATTATTATTCTTATATACAACATGATAGTGCATGATTTTACATGTCAGCTAGAGACTATTGACTATTGAGATGCTTTGAGCATTTCTCTTATGAGCAACTTGTGTTTTCAGAAAAAAAATGAGCAAAATACAGAGCAAATACACACCAAAAGAAGTCTTCTAGAAAATATATCAGTTTGCCAATTTATTACTACTAAGCCTTGCTTATGCCTAAGTAAGGTACAACCAGTTCTGTAGATGGCCTGAAACAATCTCCTTGAGAGTGAAGGCTTTATAATCCACACTTGGTGAAGGCTCCCACATGAACTTCATCTGTGGAGTACTGTACCAATTCCTTATATAAGGGAACCCAGAGAGTTGGTTGTTTTTTTTTTTTTTCTTCATAGTTGTGTCTGAGGCCTTCTTCCTGAATTGTTTTTCCGCCTGCTCAGCCAGGGTCCTTTTCTCCCAGCATCTGAACTGTTTCTATTCCTACCTTTATCTTTCTCCCAACTCCAACTTTTACTGTGGAGTCCCTGACGTTAGCCAGTGATGCCTCTCACCTCAATGCTCTTAATGATGAATGTGATATTCTTACAGCTCTGTCTATATCTATCCTTAAATCCAGACTGGCCCTGGTTGCTGATGGTACTGCTTATGTCTCACTCTCTGGCATTCTTCAGTTTTAACATCTTAAATTTTTAGTAAAATATTAATCAAACAAGATATGTCTATCTGTACAATTCTGTTGCCAATGCTAAACTATTAATATTGAATAATGAAACACTTTTTAATTGTTAATAATATCAGGTAACTTTCTGTTAAAAGCAGTCCTGAGCCAGACAGTGCTCCTTCAACTGTGAAAGCAAAGTTCTTATCCATAAAACTCTGTGTTGACATAAAAATACTCCTGAAAATAGAAAAATAGTGATTTGTTTTCCAGAAGTAAGACTGAATGTTCTCTGTCAGCCTTCTTTGAGAAGACAGGGTATCTGTGCTGCAGTTTCAGCTGGTATATCTGTATGTCACTTTGTACCAGTAGATCCAGAAATTTTCCATATTCAATGGCCTTGCACCAGAATTTCGTTGTCACTATAGAGAAGTCCTGCAGGAAGAACTTTGTAACAGGTACTGTGGAATGTGCAAAGAAGTGTAGAGTGCTTGACTAAGCTGCTCACGACGTGGCAGACCTTTCTCTTTAAAGGAAGAATAAGGACTTCTGAATTTTTGGAAATTGTAGTAAGAGAGATAAGTGGGATTCACTATTACTGCCTTCTCCACTTCTATGTTTGACAACTATTTAAATAAATAGTCTCTGGAAACCAGCATTTATGTTGTGCATCCATTTGACTGTTTTGGCCTTTCTGACACTTGCGCTGAGCATGCTTCTTTCTTGACCTAAGAAACAATACATTTGGCATCTCAAATCAGAAATATGTACAAAGACTTGCGTAAATACATCCATACCAATGATTTTCTCTCTTTTGTAAGCTAATTTTATGTAATTTATGTTAATTTAACATGACATGACATGCACACAGAAAAGTATTTGCCATTTCTTTCTGTTACTCAAAAGAATTTTTCTGTTTTCAAAGTATTCAGGAATACAAGCACAATCATCAGAAATAATTGCTTGGTTGTTGTCCCATGTGAAACAAATTATCTGAAACCCTGTCAAATCAGGTACTCCAAGAAGGATAAAGAAAGGAGTATCTTCAAGTAGAATTATTGTTCAACATCTCATCCACACTTGTGCACCAGAGATGCAAGCACTGAATAAATTTGTTGTTCTTCAGTTTTTCCAGTCTGAGGAGCTCACAGATCTTTACAAAGAAGAATGAGATTAACCACACAGCATCCATGTCAATCACTTAATTTTAGAATTTCCGTTTTGCAGAAGAAGAAATGGGCCCAGAGAAATTAAGAATTCTGTCAAAGAGACTAAACCATATTTATGTGTTTTACCTACATTTTCATGTCTTGACAAATTTGATCAAATGTTATTAAATTGTAATACCTCCCTGGATCTGCCAAATTAATTAGGAAGAAGCAAAGGAACAAAACTTTTAGGTTTTAGATAATTCCTGTGCCTAATCAGGACAAGAATTTTATAGTACCAATTTCTATGACATAAATTTTATGAAATTAACGCAAAGTTACAGAAGTATTTGTTTAAGCCTATCACCTTTCTGTCTGTACTTGAAATGATCAAAAAAATGACAAATCAAAGGTACATAGCCTTTACTTCTTGTAAGTATGCTTTACATAGCATTACTTCTTGAAATGACAGCTTCACAAGAGCAGAGCAGTATCATGACATGACAGTAGCTGAGTAAAACTCCAGTATGGAGGAAACTTCAGGGATTATGTTGATATCTCAAAAATTCAGTAGGATTACATGGGCCAAAGTTTTGGAACTGTTGTTGAGGATTTTTTTTTCCTTTAATTAGCAAATAATACAGAAAGAACAACAGTAAAGAGCATAAGCATTGGTAAACCAAAGCACCTAAAAGTGTAGAAGCACCAAAATTGCAGCACCAGCTCTGACTGTGTGGTTTCATTTTATAGATACTTGCTTCTTCCCATGCATCATGCTCACATCAGCCATGGCAAGAGCTGCAAGGAGAGAGTTGTCTTGAGCTAAATGTCTTGAACTGAAATGCCGGCAGCTGGGTCGCGTCCCATGTTCTGCCACAGCTGTTTTACGTGGGTAGCATCTAAATACATCCATATCATAATGTGTTTGCTATCTGTCGTCTTCCAACATTTGATTTTTCAAGCTTGATATTCTTTCAATGTTATTAAAAATGTAATGTAGTTAGCTGTAGATTATTACTCTTTCAGGTTTATTGGTTCAAATCTGTGGGCCACTGATGTACTTTTGCATTCATGCCCACAAAAGAGATTTTCGGAGAGGTTGTTTTAAACCATTGTAGGAAGTGACTCAGGATAATTGCCAGTCTAATAGGCTCTCTTGGCTTCCTGGAGTCTTTTAAAAATAAATCCTCTGCAAGAAAAAAGAATGTCTAGGAAAGAAAAGAAAAAAAACATACCAGTCAAGACATTTAAATTTGATACAGTCCACAGAATTTAACTCTCCTTCCAACTCAGGTTCCCCTGATGTATTTTAACACATGATGATTGTTGCTAATGTGGTATATCATTGCTGGCATTTCTGTCTGCATCACTGTCTACTGTGTGTATACGTTTTTCTTTGGCTTCTTTGAAGCATCTCTGCTTTAACAGTTGTCAATACAGTATGTGTGTGAAAGGAGCCAAGAAAATGCTGTCCCACAACGCTCTCAAAGGACCCTGGTTAACCTGAATTCTCTATATAGTTTTTGGTGGAAAACGAAATTAACCTAAGTTAGCACTGGGAATAGCCTGTGATATATTATAAAATGTTGTTTAATTCTGACATTGTATATCTGCAGAATAATTTTAGTTTACAACTGTCCGAATAGTCTTGCTTACCCAATTCTCTTTGGTCTAGTTGACTGCTGCAAAGGAGTCAGAGCCTAGCCACAACTCCCTGTGTGGGACAGAGCTCACTCTTTCCTACCACCTCTTCTGCCAGCATTGGAGGCAGAGTATTTTCAGCCCATATTGCCTTATGTCTACTTTCATGTAAGAATACTATCTCTCTAAGTTGCTACTTTAGTTTGAGAAGTCCAATCTGTCTCTCAGGCTCTGAGTTCAGTCACAGTGTACTGCAGAGCTGATGGTTTTGTAAGTCTTATTCTACTTAATACTGCACTACTTTTAATTTGAAACTTTCCTTCTGTTGTGTGAGCTTTATTTTCCCCTGATTCTTACTTTGTGTTGACTTTGATACTGGAAAAAACTGAGTCTAAAATGGAGTCATTTCATTGCGTAGCCATAAATACAAACTTATCGAGTGTTATGCATTGATCATGATGCTCAGACACTTACCATACTCTGCATGAACCTAAAGGGACATCTCAGGTACACTGTGGTACAGCTCCAGAAAGTGCTTTCTTCCCCTTTTCCTGATTAGAGTGTGATCCCCTGCATGGGACAAAGACAGCTGTGGCAGTGTCTTAGAACAATCCTTCTTGCTGGCACATGTTTATCTGCAACAAATCACCAGCTTCCCTTCCTATCGCTTGAACTGTTTACTAGGGCCTGGCAAGCCGTGGTGCTGCTTCAGGCCATGGAAATGAAAATATCTACGAGACCTGTAAGTGGTTCCACTCTGGTCAGCGCAATGGAGATTTAAATCCAGGGGCCAAGAGTACATAGAGAATTCCATCACGCAAAATGAAAGGAAAATCACTGGGTGGATTTAAAAACTAAGGCCAAGACTGTGTGCATCTGAGGACAGAGATGCACACAGATGCTCTCTGTATGCTTTGGTGTGTGCTGTTCTTTGAAGATATGCCATAACTTTGCATTTCCTGACTTCAGTAGATTGGAAAAAACCCTGGCAGGTTCCCAAACTGAAATACATGCAGAAATAACACACATAGCTATACCAGAGAAAAGGGAAAAAGAAAATCAGCATCTGAAATAACCTCATGCTTCAGGGTGTAAACTGATCAAGTATGGGGTTCAAGAAAGAATTTTCCTTCCCTCTTTTCCCCCCAGTCCTTATGTAATATTCTAGCCGACAACTGGCAGGATGAAGTGTGTTTTCCATTCTTCATGCTCTGAATCATCAGGTATCTAACCACTGCTTGAGGCAGTGTACTAGACTGGCGAGCTAAATGGTCTGTTCCACTATGGCAGCAAGAACAGTATTTTAATATGGTTTCATTTCCTTTGGTTTATTATTTTGTTATGTAGCACTAAGGGAGTGATAACTGGACTGCTGTAGTTGCTCATGTGGACATGTATTGAGACTGGCTTGGATCTGAGGAACACGTGCTGTCTTGTTTTGTCAGTCATGTGCAAGTAATACAGAGGGTCTCACTCGATTCTCTCTTTTTCCTCTGTGTTTTAGGGCTGAGTAATGCCTATGCTTGTGTTGGTCCTGTGCCCAAGGTTGATTCTCACCCTCCACAAGTGCCTGCCACTAGTATCTTTTGGGAAAAGTACTGTTTTAAATAAATTCTGTTTAAAATTTTGCTCTTGCAAAAATAGAGAGGGTTCTCTTGTATAGGAAACAGGAGTACAGATTGCCCACAGATGGTATGTTCATGCTCTTCATATCATGGTGTTGTGTGCTAGAAAAGACTCCTGTGGCATCTTGTGGAAGTGACTCCTATGGGATTCTGTGCAAAGGTTATGAATATACAACCACACAGCTGGCTATTCTACCTTTCATTTCCCTACAGAAATGCAACAGGTGCACAGAGATACTGTCTTAGGCTGCAGTAGCTGGAATGTTGTAGCATGGATATTTCTACCCTGACGACTACATGCTAAGGGGCATATGCCTTAGAATGAGCTTTTGGACACAGGTTAGTAGCAAATTTTTACTGTCAGTGTCCATCTCATGTGCATTTCAGTCTCTTGGCACTTCAATCTTGCTGCAAAGTCTTTTGAAATAAAGAAATCACATTTGTGCTTGGGTCACACTGTAAGACAGGCTGTGGTTATTCATGCTTTACTTCTCTGTGAAAGTCAGGATTTCCATGTTCCTCCTTTTCCACTCACTAGGGAGAAGATGTAATATAATCCTATAAACTAAACAGAGGAAGTAGGACTCATGGATAGCTATCTCATATTTAGCAAACCCCAGGAGCCTGTACTGTGCTTTAAAGGAGCTGAGTCAATGAAAGCTGGTGGGATGTGGAACTACCAATAAGGAACAGTTCTGATATCCTACAGCGAAGGACTGAATCACTCTGCCCTTCAGAGTTGCCTGTGGATATCTGTAGGACAAACTGCAAACAGGTAGCCATGTAACTGCAGGGTTGATCTTTAATAAGATCAGTATGCGGCATAGCAGAGTAGGGACTCATGTTCTGAATGATCCTTGTTGATCTTAAGTAGAGAAGTGGCTACTGATAGCCAGAGGGAACACCACCACCACCACCACCACTTCAGTACTTGGATTGTACTGTCAAAATTGGGTTCTTTGTATTACTTTTCATTATATATGAAAATATTTTGCTTCCTTTACTTGACTGAATGCTGCTTTGGAACTGAGATCATTTTCTTGTTCCTCCATCTGCCAGGTTGTTAGACTCATCTTTTAAGTATAAATGTGGAAATCTCTTCAAAGAGACACAATTTTCTTCTGGAATGTATCTCAAGACTTTTGGTGATAGTGATGATATGACAATGTATGGGGCTAGCTGCCATTAGAAAGTTAGAACAAATTTGATTTTAAACCTTTTAAAGTTGATCAGATGATTTTTATTGATTTCAAAGAGCCCTTGCTCATGCCCAAAGGTGATAATGGTAGAGCAGAAAAGAGAAAGCATATGTATATGAAAAAACTAATCCACACAGCCCCAGATGATAAATTTTTGCTGCTAGTATGTTGTACAGAAAAGAACCTTGGCACATTTTGAAATAGCAATTGCATCTCCAAAAGTGGTACCAAGACATATACTTCTTAAAAAGGCTTACAAATGGAAATGATGGGGTATAAAAAAAAAAAAAAAAGGCAAAAACATAGTTGCTTATAATAGCAGCACATTTGTACACTCCTCCAGAAAATGGTGAATAATTTTAAACTTCTTAAAAAGGTGTGCCTGTAATCATGCCAGGCTCATTCAAGGACTTTCACCATATATCATTTCACCTTCAGACCTCAGTTTCCTCATCTCTTAGATGGGACTACTTACAGGCTTACAGCCAAGCTCAGCTTCTAAATACAAAACAAAGAAGCCTTATCAGTCTAAATTTATCATCACTTGCCTCAGCAGGATTATACCATGGGAGCATTTTACTCTTCAAGTACTAATTAACGTTAATGCTAATACTGTTTCCGTTTTTGCTTTAGCATCTCTTCTACATAACACTTAAGTGGCTTTCACAGCAAGTGAAAGATGTCATACTGTACAGTAGCAAAGAAACTATAGAAAGAGAAATGCAAATGGGCAGAGGATAATAGAGATCAAAGATCAAATTAATTTTCTGAGCTGGTATTCATCTGAGATGAGATACTTCTAGAAGGTATTTTGAAGTTAGGAGAGAAGATGGCCCACATGTCTGGGAAAACATTCCAGCTGGAAGGGGTTAGTGCAAAATGAAACAGGATGTGAACAAGATGCTGTTGCACTCCTGTTTTAGTTAAATTCAGTCAAAGTCTGGACTCAGCAGGGGGCTGTGGGCTAGGAGTGTGTCTGTAAGAGACCTCTGTGTCAGGCTTGAGTCAAACCCTCTTTGGGCACAGACTGGAAAACCACTTTCCAAATGGGAACTTACATGACAGATAGTTACATTCTGGGTGTGGATATAATATATCATGGACAGAAAAGTACAGGAATTGTCTTTTGCCAGGGACTTATATAACCACATCTGTAGTTCCCAACTGTTTCCTCCCTGACCCCCCTGGGAGGGGTTTTCTATCCAAGAGTGTAAAAATTACAGATTCCCCCAAACTGCAGTCTGAACTCTACCTGGAGAAACTTTTAGATTGTTCATGCCATAAATATCTCTTACAGGCTGCCTGACGTCAGAGGATTTGGAGAGAGAGCCTGGTCTGAAAGTGAAAACAGCAGCAGTTCCAGTCTCACTACAACAGCAGTGCCAGAGAGAGGAGCAGCACAGGCATTTCTATGTGGATTATGGGACTGCAGAACAGAGAAGATCCACGCAGAGACACGGGTACTACAGTGTAAGTGCAGCTGCTGCAGAAAATCTTTTCAAGTTTTTGCTTGTTTTCAAGAATAAATCCTTGCAAGTATGGCTTGTTTTTCTTTTCTTTTTTTTTTTTTTTCCTTCTCTGAAATATCCTGAAGCCACCTTGGCAGCATAGAGGATTCAGGTTTGGCTTGATTGCATCTCCCGAAGGTAATCAGAGGGGCTGACAGTGCAAGGATTTGCATTCTTCTGTATGTGGATGGAGGTGACATGATGAGAGAGGTCTAAGGAGAGAGAGGACGGGAAGGCCATGTCTTTGGAAGACTGTGAAACTAACTGAAATTCAGCTAGTTCATGTTCTGGTAGCAAGAAAGCAAAATCCCAGATAAGCCTTAGGCAAACCCCAACTTCCTTAGGCAACTCCACAATGTGGGATTTCTTTTTTAACTCTTTAATCCCCTGTCATACTGTGCAGCAAGCAGTTCATCTTTCCTTTTGAGGATGATGGGCAATTTTCTGGCCACTGACAATAAAGTCCTATCCCACTCTGTGTGCCAGGCTACTGATAATAACACATCCTAATACAAGTATGGGGATTCACTTGGCTAAATGTGACAAATTTAGCACCTTAGGCCTGTACTCCCTTGATACTAAGGGCTTTCCAAAAAATCCACTGCTTCTGCAGAGGAGAGGTGTCTCTCACATCCAAAACCAAGCTGTAACAGGGTCATACATGAACAAGTCAGCTACTACAGCGAGAATCTCCCTGTATAAAACTTGCAGATGTACTGATACAGACACATAGTCCAAGTCCCAAGTAAAATTGTTAGTAATTTTTTTTTTTTTAAACCTCCACAGTCCAGAGATTCTCAAACCTTCTTTATAAGTAGGTGGGGCATACCGCTGTATTTATTTCCAATTAAAATTCTGTGCTGCATTAATTTAATTAACCTCACCTCCCCCAACTCACACCTGGATGTGCCTTCTTCATTCCTCAAGCAGAGATGGGAGCAGTTCTGGGGACAGCTGCCTCCACAGCTGTCATCTTCATGAGACTCGTGACAGAAACAGCTTGCTTCCCCAAGTGTGTGGAACAGTTTGATGCCTCCTGTGTGAAACTGACATACTTAACAAGCACTTGTAACTGTAGAAAGCTCTTTGCCAGCAGGAGCATTGTTGACCTGTGCAGTTGCTGGAACAGGAGATGATGCCCTTGAGCATAAACACAAAGCTGGGCTGAGGAGCAGGAGCCATGTGAATTGCAGAGTACAATGCACCATGCTGTTAGCAATTGGCTCCAGCCAACAAGCTGTCACAAGAAAGGCCGCAAGTCAAGGTTCCCTGCACTGAGGTCTTCTGGTAATGGAGTAAGTCTGCGAATACTTTTCCTTTTGAGGGTGGCAGAGTGGTTGTTGGGCTGTTGAGGCAGGGAGAAGGAAGTAAAGGAGGAAAAGTGAGGACTGGGAGGAGGGAGTTTTACAGGGATCTCCACTGCAAAATGAAATTGAGCAAGTGTAGCCAGCTGTGCTGAAGGTAACTGCGGGTTGATGTAAACACTGTGCTGGCTATTGTAATAGAGGCAGATGTTCCAGGTCTAATGCCCACTAAAAGATGCCACGCCATGCCATGCCATGCCATGCCAAGCATGAGCAGGAGAAAAAACAGCTGTACTGACTGCATGGTGTAAGGGAGCATGTGTTCTCAAATGCATATCCTGCAGGGATGTACTTTGGAAGTGAAGTCTGTGGTCTTGGAAGGAATCATATTGGGATCTGAGCTGCTTTATGGTGACATATTAGAATTCTTTTCCTCTCCCCAATTTATTTGTCATCAGATTTTTGTTTCCAGTAGCCTAGCAGCTACTTTTCAAGAAGCTGCTTTATTTTCTTGACAATATTGACTGGAAATGTAAAACTAAAGAAAAATCCTTAAGGAATGTAGAAACTTGTTAGAAACCCATATGTCCCAATAAAAACTTGAGAGCTGTCACAGCCAAGACAAGGGTTTGGGAGCCTCAAACACTTTTATCTGGTTCAGGAGTTAGTCTGTCTGAAGTGCATTGGGCAATACAGGATGAATATTTAGAGAACTGCTGAAAGCTGAGAGGGTAAGAAAAGGAGCTAAGGAGGAGATAATTCCGTATTTGGGGTGTTCTAATCTGACTGCTTCTCTTCTGTGTCATTGATCCTCTCTCTGTCCTCTAGCTCAGCATCCCGCTAGTAAGCAACACTACCTGCAGGGGTTTGCAAGCCTGGAAATTCCTTGTGGGCTGTTGTGTTTCAACGGGAAAGTTGCACACTGAGTGGAAGGATGGGAGGAGAAATGGGGAAGGAGATATTGATCTGGCAGGAGGTAAATTTAGTTCTAATGAGAATGCATGGGTTTTCTCTCAGCACCTCTCATCAGAGTTTGGATGAGGTTATACCAGCCAGGAAATTGCTAGTTCTACTACTGGTGGACACTGACCCTGGAAGCAAGAGAAACAAACATAATATGGACAAGGCAGACAGCTTTTCACTGTTGGAGCTTATGACAGTCACAGTGCAACCCTGAGGTTTTAAAAGTCTATATTATGTGTTATGAAGTGTAGTCTCATGGTTTCACAGAGCTGAGTAAGCAAATTCCCTGGATATCCTAGTGGCTTTACAACACTGCATCACTCGTCTGCTGCTATCGCTGCTGTTTATTTTAGTTGTGCTCCTTATGTGTAATTCTGTTCGTCTTGAAATCAGTCACAAAAAGCTTTCTTACAAAGTCCACCATCCATGGTGTGCACTGACTGCACTTCATTGGCAGGGAAGCTCAGCAAGAGTTGAGCAGCATCTTGAAGGCATCTCCCAAATAGTTTGGTTTTGCTCCATCTGCTTTAGTTGACATAAAATTCCCCCAGGGTCCAATGGAATCCCAGAAACCCATCTAGTCCCCCCAGGCCAGCCAGCTGACTTAGAGATTGAGCAATCAGGGGACACTATTTCCTGACACTTAGGGGAAGGATGTGTGGGAGGTTTGGCTTTCAGCACTTGAATTGCTGTGAATTTTCAAACCTGGGTCAGTCCTATGGAGAACTGACCCTCTTTCCCTTCCCTGCCCCTGCAGCCCCCAGGCAAGCACAGCATGTTCCTAAATTAAAAGAAAGCTGACCACTCTGATTTTCATTGGATGAAAGAGTTTACATGTATTTTCCCATGCTTTTTGTTTAGTTGGTTATTGACAGTAGTGTCTTGTGTGGTTTTTACATTTACCAGTTTTTCTCCCTAATATCACACTCCTTTAAACTGAGACATGTGCAGAAAACTGGTAGTTTTCAGTATATATATTAAGATGCAATTGGTCTGATTAATTTCTCATATTTCTGCAATTCCACTTAACAGTGAAGTTACCTCTGTTTGGCACAACTCTGACTCATTATCAGGCAGAGGACTTGTTATCTTCCAAACTCTGTATAGGTATTAAATTTCATGATGCTATGTAAATTATTTAAATGGGATTTATTGGGTTGGATTCTCAGCCACTGAAAATAGTTATGGAAGCTCCAGTGTAGCTTTCACAAATATGTCCCAGCTGAGGATTTAGCCCAGTGTCTTCATGCTGATAGTAAGTGACCTGAGTGAGACACAGAGAGTGCAAGTCTTCTCTCATCTGTACTAGCCAAAGTTTTCTGTACCTCTGTATTGTTCAAGAAACTTGTTTCATGCTTCAGTTATAAATAAGTCCAAGTAACATCAGAATTTGGTGCAGAGAAACTGGGGCCCAAATTGTGCACAGTAACCTTTAATTTTGGCTCTTTATTTTTAGTGTCTTTCACGACACCAAGACACTCAAAAGTTGAGACAGCCAAAATTATAAGCTGTTTTTGAAATGCTGGCCTAAGGACTTGAGCAAATCTACACAGTGCATTTGATTCTTTTCACATACTTTTTACAGCAGTGTAGCTCTCTGAAGGTCAGTGGAGCTACTGCTGTTTTATAGCAGTAGAAGTCACAGAGGAATGTGTCCCATGTTGCCGGAACCTCCCATGACCTTGGTATGTCAGTCCTGTACTCATGTTCTGGTTTACTTGACATGTCCAGAATGTACTCAGCTTTGATTTGCTGAGAGCTATGTAGCCACATGTCCATGAACACGTCACACCCTGAGCAGTGCTGTTGGTATTGTAGCCTCAAGCTGTCTTAGTGCTGTGTGTTAAATGTGTACTTGATAATGCTCAAACAGGCTTTTCCCTCCCTGAGGCTTTGTGTCTGGTTTGTTTGCTGCCCAAAATTCGTGCTCCATATTAGATTTATATTTTCAGTTTTCCACATGGTATTTCAAATGCTTGAGATTTTGGCCTCTCTGGTGATCCCTATGGTGTCAGATAATGTCTTCTAATAGTAGAAGTTTCCTAGACTTAGACAACATGAAGTAACAAATCTGACCAGGAAAAGTTTGGGGGTTGTGGATTTAGTAAAAAAGTTATTCTGAGAGTATGGCAGGCTTATACCAGTTATAAGGTTTCTATGGAGTTAGAAAGTAAAGACCTAAGGTAGAAAGAAGAAGTAGATAACAAAGGGAGGAGATCAGAAGGCTTATTGGAATTCAAGGAGTGGGACCAGGAGATGAGAAGGATGTGTTTAGACTGCGTGAAAATGGAATTAGACGTAACCTTGAGTAACTGAGAAAATCTTTGGCAGCAAGAGAGGAATAGGCTTCTTCCCTGAATAACAAGTACTTGTTGACTTCCCAGTAATAATCACTGAAGTTGATATTTCTGCTCATGAGCTTTTAAGTTCATATTTGCTTTTGCTGAAGAGTATTTTTCTCTTCACTTTGTCTCAAGATGACTTAAATCCAGGCAATGTATGTGCCAGCCCAGCTCTTCTTTGAACTGGGGACAAAGCTGATTTGTGAGACCAAACAACTCTATTGTCTCCTTCGTATATTTCTATTTTAAAGGAGGCATGAACAAGGACTCATTTTTACTGATATAGCTTTTATTATTCAAGGCAGTGAACAGGCCTGATTTGGGGGGCTTGGCATTTTGTTTGCCGCTCGGAGGGGCCATGTTTTTAACTGTTTAAAGAATTGAATTACTGAACTCTGAAGTCTTAAGAGATGGAAACTTTCACAGTCCCCTGTTCATCTTTAAATAATGTGATCAGGGCCAATTTAACTTCTTAAGATCTGATCTGAAGATGTGTACTTGGGACATTTTCATAAACTAAATATACAAACACACACACACACACTAAGGAGAAGGAACATTTCTGCCAAGGAGCACAATCTAGGTTGGATTTATTGTGAAGAAGTCATGCAAGAACACATTGCGAGGGTTTAGTATCACATGGCAATATTCTCTTCTCCTAAGACAAAGCTGTGGGAAGAAATGAAAAATCTTGGAGGACAGGTCCACTGGTAGCTATTAAACATGATAATCTGGCTGTACTCCCATCTCCAAGTCCTAAACAACTAAAAAGATTGAGGAGGAGTAGGATTAGACTATATATGGTATTTTTATATCCTTTCTCTAACCATCCACAGCTGACCATTACTTGGAGATAGGGTACTGGTTTAGATGGACTTCAGACTCTTTTTAGTCACTTTTATATTCCTGTGGTCTTTGAGAAGGAAAACACTGTGAAGATCCTCTTATGATTCAGCTATTCTGCAGGGTAGAAACAGTCATATATGTAAAATGTGGGCTGAAGAACCTGACCAGTTGCATCACAAACCTCTGGAAACTTATTCACATTTTGGAGTTAAGTATCAAGAATACATGTGAAGAAACTACAGCTTTATTTTAAGTGTTGTCTCTGTCTTTTGGATATTGAAAAAAGGGATCAGCATCTCTCATTGTCCAGTGGTTGAAAAGTGGATTACAAGCAGTGACAATTTTTTTGTGGAAAAGATTTAATTTGATATCCCTCTCCAGTTATTTTTTGGAAATGTTTTGTATTTTCTTTTGCACTTAAATATTTCTCTAAATCTAAACATTTGTAACAGGCTTACTCATCAATAGTATGATTATTGCTGATATTTTCATAACTAACAAATATTTTCGTTCCTCCATTTTCCAGGAAATCTCTGTGCTTTAAAAATAAAAAAAAAATAGGCTATTTTAAAATGTTTCATGCTGGTCTTGAAAAATCATTAATCTCTTTGCACGCTCTTGGTCCTGTACTGACTGCCATCTGTTTTCTTTCAAACCTCCAGAAGGCTGTGACAGAAATACATGGGAATTCCATGTTGTTCTGCATCAGCTTGCCAATTCTGCTCCTTTCCTTGTCAGGTTGAAGTGAACAACCTTTTCAAGAAAGAATGAAACAACTGTGGAACTGTACAAGCATCTTTGTTTCTGCTGATCTGTGCGTAGAAGTTTCCTGGACTCTTCTAGAGGTGTAATGTGATTTCCCTCTAACATGAAGCTATTTTTTTCCCCAAGTGTGTTACAACAGTCTAGTCCCTCTAAAAACATGTAATCAATAAATCATCAGCCTGCAATACAGAAAATTCTGTACTTTCCACTGGTTTAAGATCAAACCCTAAAGGCTAAGGGTTTTTTATGACCATTAGGTGGATTATTTCTGATAGAGCTGGGTCAATGTCAATGGACTGCTCCTATTCACCCAGTAGGAATTAAATGATGAGAATATTTTATTGTCTGCAATCATACACTGTATAAACATGTGAGGATAAATCACGTATGTGTGGTAGGTAGAGTTAGCAATTTATTCTTTGCATTCAGCACTTTCCTTTGGAAAATTCCAAGCACTTTACCAATATTTGGAATTTTGGGAAACTGAGGCACAGCTTTCTCAGATGCTTGCAAACTTATCAGAGTCGGTACTATCATGTAAGTACTCACGCTGCAGATAGGTTAGAGACCCATTTTTTTTCAGGTAACTTTATGTCCTCTCAAGTAGTAGTGTTGCAAAGCCATAGCCATTAAACTAAAATATATAACAACATCTTTATCATTATGTTGCATTTAGCCTCCTGCCATATATTCATCAAAATCATATTTCTCCCAGAATGCAAGTATATCACCCTACTACAGAGTGCATACTTCTCCCCTTTCTTACTTCCTCCCCCATATCTGGGTTTTTGCTTCCCAGAACCTATAGTTACAAGTACCAGTTCTTCTTGCTGCTACTCTCCACCCTTCGTTTAGGTTTTTGCCTGTGCTGAGAGTATGGAGCTGCTTTACTAGGCCAGTTGGGTTTACTTGTTAGATAAAACAGCACACATCTGTGGAGAGGGTTTGCCAGGATATCATTCTTCCGTACAAACGTTATCAGGAATGGAGCCATCCACTAGTGCAGACAGTCTTGGTTTTCTCACTGACTCACTGACCATTAGGCTGGGATGCCTGGACTGTGAGTACCTTGCTTAAATCCCTTTGGCAGAATCCTGACCCCCTCCAGGCAGGCGACCCCCATCAGCATCTGCACAACAGATGAAAGAAAGCAAGATCTTGACCAAACATGAGGGGACTTCAGTCCTTTGCTACTTTTGCAGCCGTGTATACAGCGGGAACCAATTAAACTGTTTCTAACTGAGTGCACAGGGAGACGGTTGGTTTTGTTCTCGCCTGCGCTCTGATCTGTCAGCATCCTGCTCCACTGTTATGCAGGGATAGAGTAATAACCATGCGAGGGCCCTGCCAATATGAACTGTCTTCCAACTGTGCCCTACTGAGATATGAACTTGCCCTCATTGCTTGTTTCATACTTTTACTGCCCTGTGGGTCAGGCATCCCAATGAGTGAATCTCTCTGGCTCTGTTGTAGAGGTTCTGAAATGTGTTGCCAATGACAGAAGTACAAAGCTTGACCTTAGCCTTTCATCATCAGCAGGATTCAGGCAGTCTATGTGAATGTTACAGTCTTTGGCACTCACCATTACAAAGTTATAGGGAGAAAAACAGATGCATTTTCTGACTAGGTAAAATTTTCCTTGGGGGACCCATGAATTGTTTTCCAGCTGTGTCTGGGCTTATCTAGATTAGCTTCATGTACCTGCTGGGGGAGATGTGTTAAGTTATAAATGTCCTACTGTGCTCTTCATGACACATTTTATGTTTAATCAGAGGCAAAATTTAGCAAGCAACTCCTCACTGCCTCATCCCCTGCTTATTTTCAGTGGTGATGTTTAGTATGTTCACATCTATTGGGACATGTCCAGTGGCCCATGCTCTTTCTCATTTACACATCTGTTAGTGTAGCTAATCTACTGTGAAATGGGAGCCTTATCTAAGAAAATACTAGCTGTAAATACAAGTTAGAGTTAAGCTATCATAATATATTAACATTTTCTTATGGTATCACTGTACTTTTATTAAAAAGCAGTATAAGAATGCCACTTCATTAGTTTGAGTTTCAGTTTTTCAATTACTGGCCTTGATTTCTGCAAGATATATCAACACACAATTCAGATTACTTGCATATAAATTTTTTTTCTCATTTTGACATATATAAAAAATATCTGTAGCTTTATGTATTTTTATCCACAGAGTGGACTTAATTATGATCTCTAGAATCAGATATCAGAGGCCAGGGAGATGATATTATACGTTTGTACAATGAAATACCTGATTTGTCACTGTCACCTGTTTTAAACTAATAATGAAAATGGCTGCCTCACTTCAGACTGGAAAACTTATCTAATTGTTTCCCACTGGTCACTTGAAAAGGCTAATGTTAATATGTGACAGTATTGAAATAAATGTGCTGTGGAGTCTGCTGGACTACATGTCTATTACACAGTTTTCTATGATTGTAGGAAACAGGACAGGATGACCTTGTAGTCTTATCCTGCCATGAATGCACATGACCCAGAATCCAGCTGACCACCCTACAGGCTCTGGTGACATGTGGGAGTGCAGCAAATTAAAATGGAAGCACATGGCAAAAAAGTCCTCTCTGTGTTTTGCCTTTTCTTTTCTTTCAGGGATGTTGCCTTAAGTCTGATCCAAACAGCCTGCTGAGGAAACATGTCTCTGAGCTATGATGAAACAACGCTAGGAAGGCTATGTTCAATTCCGGGTACTGAATGCTAAGTAGTTACACAGTGAAGGGGAGAGATAGGCAACTGTCATTTTTATTTTGAGCCCTCATTGGTCATGGTCTCTTGGGATTCTTTAGCTCCGTCAGGAATAAACAATTCACAAAGAAGCTAGAGGGAGCTGGGCAGTTTGGTGCCAGACTGGGGGGCAATGCCTCCAGAGAAATGGGAAAAACTCTCTAACTTCCATTAGGAATTCTTCTATTGTTATTCTTGGGCTTGCTTCTTCTGGCTAACCCCTGACATTAACTTGGGGTTTGTGCTTTCCAGTGTGTTCTCTATCTATCTATCGATCAATCTATCTATCTATCTATCTATTTGCTTGCTTGTAAAGGAGTGGCCCAGGCTGCATGGATGTGTAAGCTTTATTTTCTAGGTTTTCTGTTCCATCTCTGTGACCTCAAATCCATGAACTCTCTAGGTTTCTATATTTCTTGCCTTTGGAATTTTAAAGCTTCTCACCAGCATTTTGGAGGTGTGTTTCTAGGGCTGGATTCTGCTATTTAATGTGAGTCGTATGCACTGCATCTCATGACACTAACAGGGTGGGGAATAATGAGCCCTGTAGCCTCAGTGAAGCTTATGGAGAAATTCACTCACGGGTGTTGTAGAAGCAGTTTTCCCAGTTCTGTGATACTTAGAAGCAGTCTAAAAAGTCTCCATGTAGAATAAGATGCCATGCTGGATTTGTTTAGCATCTCTTGGCTTCAGTTATATCTGAGCATCCCATGAAGCTTCAGAGTCACAGCAAATGTTGTACTGCTCCCAGGCAAGTGCACTCAGGCTGGAGTTTGTTCACTGGTCACTGTGCATGGCTCTTGAAACACCAAGCTCACTTTTACATATTCACTGAGCAGAGACACAGTAATCACTGCATTATATTAGCGTCTGTGTATCTGACACACCCAGTGATTTGTTTGCAGACTTTCCCACACCCTCAGAGTTGCCACTTCTTAGTTTGGGTCATTTTTACCGTGCCTGTGTCAGATGTCATTTTCCCTCCAGATATTTTGGGGTGTAGCTGATTGCAGCAGGGAGAGAGGACAACACAAGTCTGCCTTTTGCAGCTCATCTGTGTTATGTCATTAGAGAGCATTAAAGCAATCAGGCAGTTGGACTAGCTGATCATTGTAGGTGCCTTCCAACCGAACTGTTTTAATTCTGTTTCTATTCTATTCTACTCCTGCTTATGGGAGGTGTTTTTTCAGGTTGGTTTGGTTCGCAGTTTTTTTACTAAGTACCTTCTATCCATATGTTTACATCTGTTAATTTCTTTTGTCCTTCTTTCTTTATCCGGGAGAGGAGTGTCATAGTCATAGGTCCAAGGATCTAATATAGGCCTAATTAGACGTGACCACATTGAAGCACTGGGCCAACACAGGCCTTTTATTTTCTTACTACCATTTAGAATCAGTAGGAGAATTTTGTTAGTCTTCTACTTTATTTGGTTTGTCTGATTTGTCAAAACTCTGTGTGGTTATATTTATTAGTATTTTATGATTTTTTTTCCCCTTGCTTGACCTGTGTCAGCTATTGGCAGTTCTCTACTGTAAAATATGTCAGAGGTGACTAAACGGCCCGTTGTCCTGCTTGCTTTGCTAATTGTGCTGAGCCAAGCAGTATCTATTGGAAGGGCTTTGTGAACTCAAGGAAACTAATGAGTTGTAGGTAGGAGCTTTGCTGCTGGTTTGGCCAATAATTAATTACAGGCTGCAGACTTCACAGGTCCCAAAAGTTAAGCAAACTCCATCTTGCTTAATACTTGGATAAGATACCAAAGGCTATACAAAGCAGTGCTGATCATTTAGAGGTGTTTTTGATTCAGATTTAAGACCAAAATCTAAGGAATTTGATTGATATTATAAGATATCAGAGTTTCTTGTCTGTGTTCCACAGTGCTTTTGAGCACTAAACTAGTAATCTTTGAAGAAAGAATACAAGAGTTTGGACTATTAGGAAACATGAAATATGAAATATGAAATGAAGTATGAAATATGAAATAAAGTAACAGTTTGGGTCAGTACTTTATCTTGTTCGGTAATATGCATGTTCTCAGATACTTATAATTAGGTATGCTAAGAATGGGACACAGTCTAATATGGCTTTGATTTTTAGTTTCTCTATGTCTTATGGATGCCTGTTTCTGACAACACAGACGCTGAATAAACTGTCCTCTTCCAAAAAAATGTTAATATAGGTGGTCTCTTGGACTCCCCAGTTCTATGTCTGGGAGTTGTGTTATACTGGTACAATTACAAGACCACATTTACAAAAATATTTCTTATCTGTTAATGCTTCAGTTTTTGTGTTGAAAGTTTATCTAATTTGTGACGTGATCCAAAACATCTCAGCCCAAAAAGATTTTGGCTTTGGCCTGTAGGACTTGCCTTTTTTTTTTTTTCCCCCAGAATTGCTGAGCATCCACATCACCAGTTGACTTCAAAAAGAGTTGTGGGTGCAAAGGCATTGTCACTTGACCAAGGTCACAATGATGGTCAGGATCAGAGCTCCACAGGGCAGTTTCTGGCTCCAAGTAAATAAACACACATGACAAACTGGCAGAAACTTCTGAGCTGTGGAGGCATCTTGTTTAGCTGCACCTTCAGAAATGAGTCTCATTTTTCATAATAAGATTTAAACAGCTACTTTTTTATAATGATAATATCTATTGCCACCTGTGCAGTGACAGTAACTACCAGGGAAGTAGGAATTATTGTACACTACTGAAGGCATTTTTTTCCACTGCAGTGATTGTTTTTAAAATATCACAACTTGGGAATTGCTTGGAATGCTCCTCTTACGTTGGCTTGGCACTGATCTACCTGGTTGCAAAGTGTGAGCCAGTGCTTCTTCATTTTCTTTCCCACTTACCACGATTGGCTCTGTACCAGACATGGGTGAACAATGCAGCAAGCCCTGCTCTTTTTATTGGGTTGTTTTTTTTTTTGTATCCACTGCAATAAGTTTAAAGTTTCCTAGAAAACTCAACAGCTATAGAAAGCAGCATATTGAAGTGGCACCACAGCCTCATTCTTTCTTATGGTGTCAGCTGAATTGGCTAGGGAGTTCTGGCTGCACCTTTTCACAAAACTAGTAATTTCCCTGAGCTCTCATTAGCGCACACTGGTGATTGGGGTGCACCATGCTGAGCAAAACCTCCACATACTTCAGGAATAATGTAATCTGGTTTTTTGTCTGAGGTTTAAGTGTGATTTGCATAATGGTGATTTAGAACTGTAACAGAAGCAAGGCTGGAGAAGTGGACTAAACATTTTTATCATTTAGCTGAGTTGTCTAAACACTGGAGACTAAGACGAGCTTATGCAGTCTGAGTCAGGCATTATTATACTTCTTTTAGAGAGTACAGAGTCAGAAACATGAATTGGCTTGCCCATGACCTCACAGTGCACACCTAGTGTCAGCATTACAGTTTTGATACTCAGAAGTGCACGGATGTGCAACATGTATTGCATTTCTTCTCATCCCTAAGTGCCATAAAGACTGCTTGCAAGGGGTCAGGTGCATACTCTTTATTATCTTGATGACTTTCATGAGTATGGTTTTTCTCTTTTATTGTGATTTTCTTTTTAGTGTAAAAGTCATCATCAGTAAAGTAATGCATTTCAACATGCACATTTTCATCATCATTGTAAAAATACAGTTCCTCAAGTCTGAAAATTTTTGTACATGTAGAACTTTCTGTTGTTGGCCCTCCTGGGTAAACTAGTACACACTGGTGGAAAGTGAGAGAGAGGACATATGAAGTTTTTCAGAAGTGACTGGAAGAAATTTTCCTGGCCCTAGCAAATCACAACACTGAGAATGAGAGGACAATCAAATTAAATGAAACCAGTAAGTTCTAAAGGTTTAGAAAACTTCAGGTTGATACTGAGGCTAAGAGTTGCTTCCTGTTTCTTGACAATTTATAAATGCCTTTGTCTCTCTCTAGATGTTGGGCATAACTGTTTGTGTCAACTTCCCTATGTCCCTGTGTAGAATCTGCAGGCCCTTTCCTTTAAAGCCTTTGGAATTTACATAACCCTGCAATTGTAGCGATGCAAAATGTGGCTCCGGTTACAATAACAAGGGTTTAGGGAGCGCAGGGAGAGATTGTAGTGGTAAAGGCATAAAAGCAAAACATAACAAAACTCTACATGTTGTTTTAATTTTCAGCAGCCACGTGAGAACTGTCCTGCAGTTCCTGTCTATAAATAAATTTCTGCCGTCATAGGAAGAAAAAACCAAAACAGTTCACATTCCTCCCAAATTTTCTGAAGGTTATAAAAAGTAAAAGAATGGTAAATATTTCAAAGGCAGAGTATGTCTTTGCTAAGGAATGTCAAATTATTACTCAAGGGGACTGATATTTGCATCAAGTGAAGAAATTTAGCATTAAATCTCTCTTTTCCTGCTTCATCTCCATCAGCTCTTTTGAGAAAACCACTTAGGAGTGCGTATAGATAACGTGTCAGGCAATGCTGCTTAGAACTCCATGCGCTCACTGCTTTTGTGTCAGCTGAGGCAGGAAATTTCTTTGAAACTAATGAGGATTGCACAGAAGCATGCCTGTTGCTTCTTGTCAAATGTTACATCCTGGTTCTCTTCCACAGTATGTTAGGAAGGTATGTTAGGATGACTTCACTGCATAGTGAGATGCTGTGGCACTGATAGATGCAGATGTGAATGCAGAATGAAACAGACAATGCTCCATACCGAAAGTAGTACTATCGAAATAAGCAGGCCTGCTTGATAAGTAATATTATAGTTGTTACAGGTAGCTGAACAAAGGTTTGGTCACCTGTTAAAATCCAGTTTGTTCATCAGAATGAAATAACATTGCAATTGCAAGTGTCATAGGGTAAGCTACCTTACATTGAGACTTAGGCCTGAGGAGATGTGAATTGCATGACTAAGGAGAGTTTAGGGAGCAGAGAGCCCCAGGGTAACCAGGACCATGTGAGGGTTTCTGTACATTAATGAGTTGAAAAGGTTTTGTAGAAATTCTTTCTAGGAAGGTAGAGGTCCAAGTCTACCATGTGTCAGTGTGATGAAGTCCCAGGCAGCAAGATTGGAGACTGGAAAAGAAATATCAACACCAGCAAACTGGGAAGGAACTGTGGTATGCAGGGAAACTGCTTTAAGTCGACCCTGAGCTGTGATATAGCTTTAAATGGGCATGAGGTCTCCCAGAACACGATATCTTTGCATTTCTGAGTGTTCCCTGGAAATCATAGAAAGGAAAAACTGCTGCAGAGGAGCAGCCTGATTTTGCCATGAAATAGTTCTTCAATGATAGCTTCTGCTTGACACTACCTCATCGTGGTGATGGACCATGCGCTAATTGAGAGCTTGTGGATAATAAACCAGATCAATGCTTTGGTGGATGTCTGTTATATATCAGAAGAATGAATAGAGGAGATCTTCTTTAGGCAACTCGAGGAGGCTCATGGCCTCCTCAGTGTCTGCTGGAAGAGCAATAGAGCAGGGCACAAGAAACCCAGGAGGTTTCTGGAGTGATGACAGCCTCCTAACACAGATAATGGTTGAGCTGAAGACAGGAGTTGCTCTGGCATTTTACAAACAAGGAAGAATGGTTTGGGGGTGTGAAAATCAAGGGTAGCTTTGTCTGCAGTGACCATGGGATGGTAAAGTTCAGGATCCTGAGAGGAGGGAGCAATACAAAAACCAGGATCACAACTTGGACTTCAGGAGACCAGACTGTGGTCTGATCAGGGACCTCCTTGAAAGAATCCCACAATACATGGCCCTGAAGAGAAGAGGGGTCCATGAGAGCCAAATGATTGTCAAAGATCACATCTTCCAAGCTCAAGTTCATCCTGATGAGCAGGAAATGAAGCAAAGTTTACTTAGACTTACCTGTGTAGGTAAACAAAGAGCTTCTGACTAAACTCAAACATAAAAAGAAAGTTTATAAGAGGTGGAAGTATGGTCAAGTGACCTGGAAGGAATATAAAGACACCATCTGAATATGTGGGGATGGGATAAGGAAAACCAAGACTAACCTGGCATTAAATCTCCTAAGGGACACAAAGGACAACAAAAAGGGTGTCTAAAGGGAGATCAACTGCAAAAGAAAGAAGTTAAAAATAGATCCACTGTTGAATGGTCTCACGAACCTGGTGGCAAAGGACATGAAAAAGGATGAGATACTCAAGTAGTTTTCTCTGTGATCTTTCCTGAAAGTACTCACCTTGAAAAATCCCAGGCCTCTCAGACCAGCAGCAAAGAATGGAGCAAGGAAGACTCACCCTTGATTGATGAGGATTGGGTTAGGGAATATTTAGCTAAATTGTACAAATAAACAAGTAAGTCCCTGGTACATGATGGGATACACCCACAAATGCTGAGGGAAGTGTGTGATGTCATTGTGAAGCCACTCTTGATTAGCTTTGAAAGGTTATAGCTGGGGGGGAGGTTTCTGAGGACTGAAAGAAAGCAATTGTCATTTTTAGGGATGAGAAAGATGGTCTGGGCAGGATGGACAACCTCATCTCAATTCCTAGGAAGGTGATGGAGCAAACAATCTTAAAAATCAATTTCCAAAGGACAAGAAGGTGACCGTGAGTAGTCAGCATGAATCCATGAGGAGAAATCATGTCTGACAATCCTGTTAGCTTTCTGTGATGAGCTAATTGGCTTGCTAGATATGGGGAGAGCAGTAGCTGCTGTTTATTTTGACTTCAGAAAGGCTTTTGACACTTTTGCATAATGTCCTCATTGGCAAACTGATGAAGTGTGAGCTAGATAAGTGATCAGTGACTTGGCTTAGTAGCTGGCTGAGCTGCTGGGCTTTAAAGGTTGTGGTCAGCAGCAAATGGATCAGCGGCAGGCCACACAAATAGAGCATCCCAGGGTCAGTACTGGGATCCAAAACTGTTTAACATCTTTATTAATGTCCTGGATGATGGGACCAAGTGTACCCTCAGCAACTTTGAAGACAACATGAAACTGGGAAGAAAGATTAATAGATAAATGGTCATACTGCTGTCTGGAGGTACCTCAATAGGAATCTCACACAGTTCAACAAAGAAAAATGTCAAATCCTTTTCCTGAGGAGGAAAAACCTCATGCATCAGTACGGGCTGGGACCAACCCACTGGAAAAATGTTTTGTGCTAAAAGACCTGGAGTTCTGGTAGGCAACAATTTGAACGTGATTCTCAAATGTACCCTTGTGGCAGAGAAGACCAATGGCCTCTGAACTGTATTAAGAAAAACGTTGCCAACAAGTTAAAACAGGTGATCCTTCCTCTCTATTCAGCTTTTGTGGACACATCTGGAGTGCTGTGCCCAGTTCTGGGGTTCCACAGTGCAAGAGAGTCATGAACACACAGGAGAGAGTGCAATGAAGGGCCACAAAGATGATTAAAGGACTGGTATATCTGACATATGAGGAGAGACTGAGAGACCTGGGATTGCTTAACAATTTGTATGAATACTTAATAGTGGGTAGGCTAAAGAAGAGGGAGCCAAATGCTTCCCTGTGGTGCCTAGTGGCAGGATGAGAGTTCATGGGCACAAGCTGAAACATAAGAAATTCCATTTAAACATAAGAAAAAACTTTCAATGTGTCAGTGATCAAAAAACTGGAACAAGTTGCTCAGGGATATTGTGGAGGCTCCATGTGTAGAGATACTCAAAGCCTGACTGGATGGGGCTCCAGGTAACCTCCTCTTGTTGATCTTCTCTTTGAGCACTGGGTTTGGGGCAGATGATTGCCAGAAGTCTTTTCCAACCTCAATTGTTCTGTGCTCTGTCATACCTTAATCTATTTTTCTCTCACGGCCGAGTCAAAGCAGCTCAAGAACTATGATCATAGCTAGCACTTACTATTTTGAACCAAGTGCTATTGGGATTTACTGCCCAACATCCTCTTAAAATAGGTCATACCAGAACAAAAATTAAGAATTGTGGTGAAAGGTTTTTTCAGGGGAAGGAGGAGTGGCAGAATTGCTTCCTGTGCTATATGCAATTTGAGGTTGGATAGAGGACTTCACTCTCTTATGTTTCTAATGTGGTATCTTTCACTAGTATCAAATTCTTACAGAGGAAAAAAAATAAACAGAGAGTCTGAATTTGGCCAATGTTGATAGACCTGTGTTAAACCTGATATTGTTACTTAGGCAGAAAATGGGGTTAATGAAGGGAAAAAGAAGCCCTGTTTTTCTGTTATCCCCAAAAGACTACAGTGTCTATGAATAACCTTAAGGCACACATGGAGGAATTGACAATTCTAATGATGTTTCTCTTAAAACAGCTTAGTTAAATACCATGGGAAGCAAACAAGGAAAAGGTCGCTTTAATGGTATTTCCTAAAATGACAGTACAGCAGCATTTGTGGAATGTCCTGGAGCACAGTCATTTGGCTTTAATAAAAAATAATGAAAAAAACCCAACAACAAGCAAATTAGCTGAATGTGCACAGGAAATAATTCATAACAGATTTCCTCCTAAATCCTGGAAGTCATCTCTCTAGAGCAGCTGATAGAAAGAATACAAAGCCAATAGTTCTGTATCCGCTGAAAGCCATCTTGTATATGTTAATCACACTCTGTGCAGAAGAAATTGTTTTTTCTTTATCAGTGATCATCTTATGATCCCTATACTCAAGCTTAATGAGTAAAGTAACAAATCAACAATTTGTCTGCAATGCAGATGCAATCAATTGAAGATATAAAGGTACATATGAGATACTCATATTGGGTTTGATTGTAGAGTGTATTAAGAGCACTGCTGAGTACTTCAGTAAAGAATCCCAGAATCACAGATTATGATGATTTGAAAGGAACCCCCAAGGATCATTGAGTCCAGCTCCTGGCCCTGCACAGGACCATCCCAATAGTCACACCATGTGCCTGAGAGTATTATCCAGATGCTTTTTGAACTCTGTTAGGCTTTGTGCTGTGACCACTGCCCTGGGAAGCCTTTTCCAGTGCCCAATAACCCTTTGGGTGAGGAACCTTTTTCTAATATCCAACCTAAACCTCCCCTGACACAACTTCAGCTCATTCTCTTGGGTCCTGTCACTAGTCACCACAGAGAAGAGATCAGAAGCCTTTAAATGTTTTCCTGCCTCTCTATGCCCAAATAGTATCTACTACCTGCATCTTCTCTAGCTCAATGTCAAGCATGTGCTTCAAATTATCCTGGTTTAAGACAAAGTTTCATCTGGACACCAGCCCTTTATTGAAGTTAAAAGAGACCGTACTGGAACCTCTGTACATATTTCTTCTGTAATTTCTTTTGAAAGATGCCTCTTATATTGATAGAAAGCTAAAAGGACCTATTTATTTGCAACTGTTTCTCCGAAAGACCATCTCTTCTGTCAAATCAGCTGTACTAACTCATCTGAAGGGTGCTTTTCCTACACAGTGAGGATCTGAACTGAACAGACACCTACAGAGAGACAAAGAAGAGCAAGTCAGAAACTATGCAGATCATCCATGTTAGTTCTGATTTACATATAGGGAATAGGAGAAGAACAGAATTTTAGCTATCATTTCTTTTTTCTTAAGCATGTATGATGTTACCTACTTGCAACAGGCAAGAGGAATCTTCTGCGTATTGCAAAGTGGTTTTTTAACTTTAGAGCAAGGTTACAGCAAACAGAACCTCATTAAGCCTAGTTATGGACAAAATAAGGTGTGTTTAGAAGCAACAGATATCCTAGTGGCATAAAAATTGTAGCCTCATACCCCATCTGTCTCTTCACCCCATCACCATTTCAACAGAATAGAACTTACATCTAGACCATGCTACAAGTGTTAGTCATACTGTTACTCAGAGTGAGTATATTAATTTGGTTTTTGTTATAATTATAGTCTAAACTGGAGGCATTTCTTGTAAGTTAGTAAATAGGCTTATTGGAAATGGTAGCTTAGTAATGTTCTTGATTTTATGCTCTATTTTTCATCTATCTTTCTTTATTCTATTCTTCATTCTTCCAGTGTGACCGACAATTAGAAGAAAACTTAGTGTCAGCATCTTTCTCCTTGGTGCAATTTAGAATACCTCAGTGTTTTAGTCTATTAAGAACTTGTGCATTCGATTTGTGCATGAAAGCTAGTTACACCTAGTGTCTCATGATTTTCAGTGTCCTTTATATTTCTCTTCTAGTGCTTGCAGCAGTCATTTACAGAGACAAAAAAACCTTTTCTTCCTGTGATATTTTCACTTTACAGGATCTGAAATGCAGTTAAGTCCTTTTAACCAGTTCCCTACTGACTCCAACTCTGCAGTAGTATTTGCATGAGTGCAATGTGAATGTAAAGTGTGGCTGAATTAAGAATAGTCATACTTCTGATGCACTGAGCAGTGAGTTTCCTGTAGTTGTCTTCTGTTACGTGAAATGAAATATGATATTTTGCTCACAGGTCCAGTTCTCTAGCTATGTATATGAATATGTATTCAGGAGGAACAGATTTACTCCCCATAATTTTAAAACATGATCATTTTACATCTTTGAAGTCTTCTGGAAAACGGACTAATTCATTCTTGATTAGCTACATCCCTCTAGGTGACAAGTTTCTGCATGTGCAGCAGTTCAGGAGCAAATAATGCTTTTAGGAGCCCAGTCTCTGCACATGAACATCTTGCATAGAATCAGGGCCACTACCTACTTAAATATGTGCTGCTTTCTTGGCACACACCAAGCCTCCCTCTGGCTCAGACTACCAAAACAGAATTAAACCTTGCAGAATCTGGGTGTGCCCCTCTTCAGTCAGCTGCTTCACAGAGAAAGCAATGTATTTTTTGTCTCCAGAGCAACCCAGTCTTTCTGGTAATCACACATACACTACTTAGCACCTCACTGGAGCATGGTGCTCTGCATTCCCAGTAAACTGAACCCTCTTGCCAAGTACAGCAAAGGTGGCTTACATCTTTTTTTCTCTCCTGTCCTTACCCTTGCAGTCAAGCAGATTTCCAAAAAAGCAATTCAGCATCCTTTGCATAGAAATAAGGAGCCACCTTTCCGTAGGAACATTGTCCCATTTCCAGGACTCCTAAGCTTACAGGAATTCCTGTAAAGAAGGTCAACTATTCTCCAGGAAAGTGTGTGTCACAAAATAGGACAGATTCAATGTGATGGAAGTTCTGTCTAAGAAAAATCAGGGCAGCTTAGCAGTGGTGTAATGAAGGGAAGGGAAGAAAATCCCAAAACAACACAGAAAAAAACAAACCAAACCAAAACACCCAAGCCCTCAAAGCCAGAATAAAGAGCCTGGCCATCAAATACTGAAACTAAATGTCATTTGCAATTAATTGCTATAATAAAGTCAACTAATTGATTTCAGCTTCTTACTAAGGGATCAGTGCTGATGATTAGTTTGCATGTAAACTTCAGAGAACATGAATAATCAGAGTTTAGCAAGCCACACCAACAGAAACTAATCCTTCTGGCTCTTCTGCAAAGAATACACAATAAGCAAATGTTGTCCCCTGCCCAGCATCAGAGATGGAGCCAAGGCTTGTTCCTCCAGCTACCTATTTCCACTGATATGCTACAAAGCACTTAGAAGCATGCAGAACTGGCAATATTGAAGTCATTTTTGAAGGAAGTGAGTTTCCTAGCTAGAATAGGAGCAGTGTGATAGCTCTGTCCCCAGTTCTGTAAAGAGGAGGATATTTAGCTGGAGCTCCCTGCCTGCTAAGCAGCTGTTTCAGGATCCATTAGTAACCAATTATCATTTACAAAATCCCAAGGCTGTTCGGAGTTGGCATCAGAGTTTTAACATACCTCCATCAGCTTATAAACCATAGAGTTACAAGGGCAGTTTCAAAACTTACATTACTTCTTCACTTTGGTTTTGTGCTAACCAGATGTCAACTAGAGTAAAGGATCTGGCCTAGACTCTGTATCAGAATAAGAAGTTTCTTTGTTTTTTTTTCCCTTTGCCTTTCCCTGTATTGATGTTGTTTTGATTTTCCTGGAAGTCACTGAGATCTCTGGGTTCATAGCTAGAGACTGACTTTACTTCTGACTCCATTAATGCCCTATTCTTGGTTGGAACAAGACTTGTTGATCTAGATCATTGCTAGTTAAATGATGGTCAATACAACATCGAGCATTTCCCAATCACTTTGAAAACTTAAAAAAGCCCCTGTGCCCCTCCCCTCTATACAGACAAACAAATCCATGCACGTGTTTCAGGGGAATAAATGAAAAAAAAACAAAACTCCAGACCATTCAGAGCCCAAACTAATTTTAAAATTACTATTAGTGGAAGTCTGTGTTGCAGTGCAGCCCAAGCTGGTCTTTGGATTCCTTTTCAAAGAGGCAAAAAAAATCTCTCAAGTGAAAAATGTTGAGGAATGTCATTTTGCAGACTGTTATTGGAACAATTGCCTGGGGACAAGCTCACTCCAGTCCCCTTAGTTTGGATATTTAGTAAATTTAGACAACAATATGTGGTTACTAATGTTTGTGATACAGATCACCTGTCTGCATACTGCACCCTTCTGTAAGGTGACCATTTGCTAGAACATAGATTCTTTAAAAAAAAATAAAATATTTCTTTGGAAGATGGGAGGACATGCAGAATAGAAGGAAGCATAAAAAAATGATGGGGATAGCAGAGGAAGATTCCATTTTATAAATTAGTGCCCTCTATTTTGCTACCGGAAGTTCAGCTGAACAGTTGTTTTTCTAAAGCTCTGGTCTCTACAAAATATCATTAGGAAGTTCAAAATAGTTATAACGTGTTAGGTGTGAACACAATCCAAGATTCTTCAAGGCAGGCAAATGAAGACATGGTGAAGTTGTTGGCTACAAATGTTTACAGTTGTCAGGGACTGGTAACTACCTTTAATTGCTGACAGATGATCAGCATTTTGATGGCAGAAAATTTAATCTAATTCTGGCTGGTTCTGTCTCCCTTGCCTTCAGGGATCTGCATTTGAGTTGGACTGTTATCTGAAAACAGAGGTACACTTTAAAGCCGTTTGAGAAATACCAAGCAGAACTAAAGGGAAAAATGAAACAATGTCTGTAAAAGTTTCACGTCTTTTTTTTTTTTGTATTTTACCCTTCTGTTGGAGTAAAGCTGACTTTCACTTTCTAAAAGCTTATAAGTGTGTCCTTTTTGAAGGGTAAATATCTTTCCTCTTTCCATAGCTGTTATTGGAGATGCAGCAAATACTGATGTTTTTTCTTTCAGGCTGGTATGTTCCCTTGTCAGCACACAACTTATGCAGACAACTCACTAAATCTTAACCAATATAGGGGTATAATAATGGGCTTGAGAAGCCAATGAAAGAGAAGGAGCTGTGAACAGGGAAAACACAGGGAGATGAGTGAAAATTGAAATGTGCTGCCTCCAGGAAGGTCCAGTCCAGCATCTTACATCTTATCATGATGGATACAGGTTTTAATGTAGTTGTAGTTGACGTAAATTCTGTGGTGTGGGACATTTTATAAAATGGAAACCAAATATTTTTATCTAAGAACAGTTGGTAGGAGTAGTTTGGTAGCGAGTATATTGACTTAAGGCATTGTCAACAAATTGTCTTCATGCTGAATGCCATAACTTTCATTAAGCGCACAATTCTTGCAGATCTGATAGGTTTTAGTTTCTAGGAAGCAATTTATTTACTTTAAGCATTTATTTTTTTTAATTGAGAAAATAAATTCACCAAAAATACTTGTTTGTTCTGGGTTTGTAGAGGCAGCTAACTAAAACATATTTTTCCACAGTGTCGGGAATGCTGCAGAAAAAAGAAAGACACTAGCAATACATTAGATTCAAGCTAACCTTAACAGCAATAAGTTCTGTCATAATTTCACTCAAATATCTGTATGAATACTCATGTGTAGGTGCATACATGCATGCACAGGTATGTGCATGCATTATGATTCATCAAGTGCAAAACAATCTGGTGGCATTAACAGTTTTAGTGTTTAATTAATAATGAATGTTATTTTAGATGAGCGTTGTCCAGATCCCTGCTTTTTTAAAGTTCCAAGCAAGCTCTCAAAAACGTGTATCAACACATTGAAGATGTTGATTAGGTTTGAAAAACTTTAATCTGAAACTTTAATCCTGAATCGGAGCATAGTTCCATACTTATTCATCTGGCAGTCAGTGGGAGTGGATTCCAGCTCTTAGATCTGACGCTGTGGTTTGAGCCAAAAGATAAAAATAATTTTAGAAAAATTATATTAACTAAATGAATGTACATGTATTTCTAGTGTGTTAACTATATATGCTTCATTTCAGCCCTGCAGCAACAGGAGACAATTTCTTGTGGTTTGTTGATAAATAAGGGTAGTGATGTAACAGTGTTACATCCAGTGTCAGTGTACAGTAGTAATACTGCTCTGCATGTCACACTGAAGAGATGCTGCAAACATTGTGTGGCATTTCAGAGACCAGGGGACATGTAGAAAAAAAACTCTGTAGAGAGGGTGTGAAAGTATTGCTGGTTCTGTACCCCGTGGTGACTGAGCTGCAGACCCTGTGGCTGCACTGGGTGGTGGTGTCAGGCAAGGCATGCAGCCAAGTGCACAGGGCCACGGTGTTTAATCTCATTGTCAGATGGAGCAGGCAGCCTGGCACTGTGTCTCCTCTCACAATAGGCACTTTTGTTGTTAGATTAATATATCCATGTCCTTTTGTTTTGACGAGGGATCTAACAAACAGTTTATCTCTCCAGAGGTGGAGCAACATCTCGGAGAAGCTTTTGCTTCTGCCTTCTGAAGGGAATCTGCTTCTGAGAAGCAAATAATCAATTTGGTTTTGTATGTCCCTTTCCCTTTGTCTTTTCACTCCTTACTATCCTGGCCCCTTATATACAGCTTCTTGGTTTTGACCTTGGTCTTTGCTACCTAAAAATGTTTGTGAAAATAGGCAGGTGATTTCTTTAATTATTTTATTCCTAAATTCAGAAGAGCTGCCTTTGTAGGTATGCTTGTACTGTCTTGGAAAGTAGACCTTATGTGATACACTGTTCAGAAAGACAAATGCAGCTTTTTCTTCCTTGGCAACTTTGGCATGACTTCTGTTTTTTCTCTCCCCTTTAAGCTAAGACACCAAAATAACTCCTATTAAATGTCCCTTCTTGTCCAGGGGGATTACTCTGCAGAATCAAACATTTTTGCAAACTGCAACACTTCAATTTTCACTAAGGTATCTCCAGTTCAGTATTTCATAATAAAATGCTGGCTTCTTTGTCAGCTTTCATCCCAAGCCGTTACTAATACAAATAGAAATATGTAACACCAGAGTTTAATGTACCTTTTTTTATCGGGGAAACAAAGTCACAGAAAGAACCAGTGATTTATCTAGTTTCATCTACTGATGACTAAATATTGAAACATGCAGCAGAATTTGAATTCTATGTCCTTTATTTTATTTAATACACTACACATTTCTCCTACAGTCAGTAATAGAAACCAGGAATTGTGCTGTAACCATGAGACAATGCTTTGTCAATGGAACATGCAGATGCTGCGGTGAGAGGGGGCCAGCTTTCACATGGGATTATGAGGAGAGTAAGGAGCAACATATGTAAGGAACAGCAGATATTTCTTTTTTTATCTTAACATTTATGGTGATTAGATCATTCTTCCAGTGGCACAAGCCTGTTTCCGGCTAGGCACTTTCTGTTGTTTTGCATGTTCTTGTTTTGTGTGTGCAGAGCAATGGAGCATCACTTTATTTCCCCCCAGTCCCAGTTTCTCTCCATATTGGTGTCTTTGCCATTCAATTCCTCATCCACTGGAGCACCTTACACTGTTGCCTCGTAAACAGACTCTTCGCGTTTTGAACATATCCTAATAACCTTAGCTAAGGTATCAAATGGATGACCAGCTTTGCCTTCAAGATGTGTGTTTTGTTAACTTTTAACTAATGGACAAGGGCCATTTACCTTGGTTACATTGTATCATAACAAATGGTTCACTGTGCTAAGGTGAGAAGGGAGATAGCGTTGGACATGTGAGCCTGCCTAACCCTTGTCCCTTGGCCTGCTGCTGCAATTTAGTTTCTAGGGTGCATACAGTTCTCTGCCTCTACAACCTTGGCTGGAGGAAGGAGAGGGATGGAAGAGAAGGAATCAGTTTATCCTTCCCAAGTCTCCTTTCAGTTCTTCTTTCCTTTTTCAATGAGCAGCTGAGAGGATAAAGGGGAGAAGGGGAGGATCAAGACAGTTAGGTGGAGCTCAAAAGGTAGAAATCAGCTACAGAAGTACCTGGCATGCAGAAGGGGGAAACAGGGAGTAAGTGGGGAAGGACTTGGAGGATGAGATGAAAAAAGTGGTGGAAAGAGATGTGAGTGGAAAATGAAGATTAATAGGCCAACAGATATGTGTGAATGGAGGCGGGGGGGAACTGATTGAATTGTAAGATCTCTTCTACCATGCATCATATGTAGTTTGCATGTATAAAGCACATAAATCTTTCCCAGGCTTTATGCTGAAAAAGGCAGGAGCATAGTACAGCTCATGATAGAGGAACGCTGATGGGTCCCTGTGGTTTAATACAAGGCTAATGGGGCTGAACATTATAATTTAGTAATGTGGCCAAATGGCCGCTTTGCTTATGGGGCAGAATGTTTACGTGCTAGTAGTTAGCGGGTACCTACTGAGCCTGTTTGTGATGGGCCGTTATCATTAAAAGGGCTGGATTGCTTTGTACCCACGTCCTTCTCCAAAGGACCAAAGAAACAGAAAGGTATCATGGCGTGCTGGCAGTTTGTAGCCATTCTGTGCTTGTGTAAGCTAAGGCAGAGAGAACAGGACAGTGGTGACTTGGCCTTGTCTTGTTTGTTTTGGCCTGCCAGTTTGAAGACAGTATTTTTCCCCCGTAACTTGCTTTCTCTAGATGTGTCACTAAAGATACATGTATTCATGTGTATATATGACTTTGCCTTGTGATATGTGTTGATTGCTGTTGTCATCATGAGAGTTCAGTTATTGTAACGAAAACAAATGACTTACACATACAGAGAGCAAACCATATATTTCCATGACTTAAAAAAAAAGAGAGAGAGATTTTGCAGATGGTATTACTATCTCTGAATTTCAGTGTTTCTGTTTAACAGAGAATGTGGTTTCTTCCACTGCAGACAGCAACACACACGAGGCAGACAACTCCCCCATATTAATCTAGCTATTAATATCAGATATAGTTGGAAGTGAAGTCAGAAAACAGAACATATGCTAGAAACAGTGGTTTACACGGGATTAAAGCTATCTAGAGAAAGGATGCAGAGGAAAAACTAGGAAATGAGGGCTTTTTATTTAGTTAAATCATATCCTCTCCATTACAGGGAATAAAATCTCTTAAGGTCAAACTGAGCCGAATGCCCGGGGATATCCCTGATCCCAGTGCCGCTGCATACCATGGGCTGGGGACAGCGTGCCACAGCGAAAGGCACGGAGCGGGAGGCTGGAGTGGGCGCACTGCACCCCACGGGGGTCCCAGCGCCCACGGCCCGGGGAACGGGGCAGCCCCCGCCGCCTCCCGCCCCATCGCCGTTGCGGAGAGTGTCGAAGTAAGCAAAAATTAAAACCCGCAACACCTGAAAGCCTTGAAAGGAAAGTTGTGTAGAAGAGTGTTGTTCTTGCTCCCGAGGCACTTAGGAAGCCGTCTCGCACGGCGATGGCTATCGGGGGGTGGCGGCCGTGAGCCCCCCCCATATCCCCCCGCAGCGCCGGTCGCTCCCGGCTCCGTGCGCTCCTGCCAGGCCGGGGCTGGTCCCTTTAAGAAAGCACAGCACAGTAGCAGGGGCCGGCCCTGCCTCCCGCAGCCTGCAGCGCTGGAGCGGGGCTGGGGAATGGGAAGCAGTTCCTGGTCTGGGTCCGAGGGAGCGCACGTAGCAGCAGCAGCCGCTGCCGCCGCAGCAGGAGCAGCAGCAGGCACCCCAGCTCCACTCGGCCAGCAGCATCCAGCGTGGGGATCAGCGCTCTGCCTGGCTCCCTGACACGGGATGGACGTTCCTGAGCACTGAGCTCAGCCGCTGTAAAAAGCAAGTAGGAAAATATACAGCTGGATAAAATTGGTAAGTCAAACTAAAGTCACATCCTCCTCCTTGGGCTGCAGTTTTCCATTTTCTTAATTTGTAATGTTCTATGCAAGCCTTTTTTTTTTTTTTTTTTGTTTTTTGGTCTTCTAAGCAGAGCAGCTGGGAAAACATGGAGGCAAAATAAAAGTGTAAAAAAACTTTGAGGATTTGTCAGTGTTTGTGTTCCTATTTTTTAAAATCCTCTTTCCACATTGAGGCTTTGCTGCTGGAGTGAGGAAGGAGAAACCAGCAAGTGCTTTTGCGTATGGGGGGACAGAAAGCTAGTACGAGTTGTAATTGACTTTTCTCGCGGAGATGATTAAAGAGGGAGATTTGAAAGGAAAAGAAAAACCCAAAACAAACAAACAAAAAACCCCCCCTAAACTTTCAAGAATCTTGAAGTGACTTGTCCCTTACTTTTCCAGAGTAGAAACAAGTCTCATGTTAAAGAGTTTCAAAACGCACTGAGATTTGTGCAGCTGAAATAAGGAACTTTTAAAAACTGTGTTGTCAGTGTGAATCTGGGTGCCAAAGTATTGCCGGTCAAATGTTGTATATGTTTGTTTAAATTTAACTAAATCCATCGGCAGCCCTGGGAGGGCAGAGGCACGAGGTGCCATTTCCCCTTGCAAGTGGACAGAGGGCGCTGTTGCTGCACCTGGCATCAGCCTCCCTGAAATGGGGAGCTGGTAAAAATTCAAGAGAAAAATCGAGTAGAGGCAAGATGTTTTAAGCAATTAAACCAGAAATTGTTCACACGTGCAGAAAGCTACAGTACGTAGCATCCAGTTATAGTAGCCAAAGTTTTGAGTTTTTGTTCCCTTAAGTTTTGGGACAGTTCAGTTTTTTTGTTTGATTGTTTTTAAAGAGGTGATCTGAATTATAAATAGAAATGTATTTGAGCCTGGTTATGACCCTGTTATATTTTCTGGAGTGTGTTTTGAGGTCAGCCTGGATCAAAAAGGGAAGGGAAAGTGTGGAATATCTTGATGGAAATGTTACTTCAGTAATGATGTGGAAGATGAGGAAGAACTGTCACTCAGTGTTAATCAAGTTGCAGTTTGGAGTTAGACATCTGACATGAGAACATATCCTTTGTATCCAGTACTGATGTGTGGCAGAGGCTAGAGATCTATAAGCTGAATAAGACTGGTAAACCCTAATGACTGAACTGCATATTTTCAAGTAGTTTGGGGTAAGGGGGAGGGTCATGTCCAGGCAGGTTTCCTCATAGAAGTCCCAATACCACTACAGGTACAAGAGGCTGATAGTTGTGCCATATTTTACCCACATATAACAAAGAGTTAGAATAAACAGCAATAAAATGTCCTTATATTTGCATGTGTCTAACTGCTTATGCATAACCTGGTGTGTATAATAATGTTCTGCTGCTTTGTGGAATAGGAATTTGGGTTTCCTTAATTAAAAAGCTTTTAAAGGATTGAAGGCATTATTTTAACTAGTGCAGTTCTCCTGTGAGTAGAGAAGGATCAGAGTTGTCAATTTTCCCTCTGATGCAACTTCTGTTAGAACTTGATGTTTCTGTTGCGACCTGGTGCTTTGGTTGTGCCTTGAACAAGATGTTTCTGTCTGACTGTATTCCTGTTACTTACAAATCACTTGCAGTGGAGTGGAAAGATTTGCAGATTTTGAGTCCTTAAAATGTGAGACATGCTGGGAAAAGCAGATTAAAAGAACTGAATGACCATATGGAACAGAGTCATTCTGGCTTCCAATTATTATGCCTCATTGAAAGTTTAGAGTTCTACTACTTCTGCTGAATCAGTGGAGTATGTGAACCAAACTCAGCTTTAATTCCTGCAAGGGACAGTTAAGCAGTTGTTATGGGGCAGTGAATCCTTGTGATCTTAGTAGTTTTTAGTGAAAAAAAAAATAGCCATTTCTTTATACTCCTTAAGGTTCATTAGACATCCAGGTATGAATGGCCCTTTGAAATAATTTACTAGATCAGAGGAAGGATTTCCTTCTTCAGTTCCTCTCTGAACTAGCAAGCATTAGTCAGGTGTCTGACTGCTGCCTCAGTAACTTACTGAGGAATCTCTTTGACTTCCCTTCCAGCAGACTGCTTGATGGGACCACTCAGCTGTCCAGTGTGTGAGGTGCAGGACATGCTGAACCCCTGCGCAGTGGAGCAAGTTCATTGAGAGTAATAGAGCTATCAGACATTCTGAGACACATCTGAGCCTAGCAGATGCTTGCCTTGGTAGGAAGCTAATTTATGCATTCAAAGCGTGTCTCCTCCACCATCACTGATGTTAAGCTAAGCTCTTAACAGTTGCATCTCCTTACTATTTGTGTGAATTACATGTTTAATATGGTAGTTGAAGTTGTTTCAGTTTAATTCTCTTACTTTCCTCTGTCTATGGCTGATGCTGAGGTCATACAGTTAACTCCAGAGATCCCAAACCTGTAGCTTAATATGACATGTGTGTGTGATATTTAAAATGTAAGGGAATCCTCCCCCTATCTTTATGCCTAATTAAAGAAAATGAGCTTCTTGAGTAGCTTTTTTCATTAGAGACCACTAATCTTTTTCCCTGCCAGTAGATACTTAAAATGTTGGCAGTGCTATAAATTCTGTGCCTGCCATTGCAGCACTTGTCTACTACTTGCTCACACTGACAGTAACTCTGCAAAGTGAATTTATCTAGAGCGAGGCTCATGGTTACTTAAGAAATTGCTGTCAGTTTGGTTTCTAATATAATTTGTTTTGGTCACTGTTTGGAGATCTTCAGGTTCTTGTTGCTAATTCATCTTTGAGCATCTTATAGTCTACTTGATGAACCCTACTGCAAAAGCCTTTCTCTTAGAATGTTTCTGGCTTCATATAGGGCCGGTTACCACAGGTTATGAAGGCTTGTGATGCTCACATATCTGAGGTGAATCTGGCCTTATTCTTTGTTGTAGGTAAAGCTTCTTTTTGCCTTATATAACAGAACCAGAATCCCAACTTAAAGCCTCAGTTGCATATCAAAGGTTCACTGTGCTGATAGTATGGTGACCTGCCTTGTGCTTTGATTAGAGATTTCATAGTTTTTTACACTGAACAGTGACAGATCTGATTTTGTGCCTGATTTATTTGCCTGTCTCTACTTTTGCAATCATTTGGAATTCCACATTTTCCATTATACATGGGACAATTTTATCTCTATAAGTGGAGACCTGTCAAGATGTTGTCCTGTGCAGTATCAAAAAATCTTAACTTGCAGAGAAGGTGAAGGAAAGTAAATAAGATTTACTCTGATTTAGCTCTGAAGGTGGATATGGAAAGCAGTTAATGCAGGAATGTGTTACCCAAAGAATAATTTCAGTGGAGTAGATACCTCTATGCAGCTAGTGCTGACTTTTCCAGGGAGTCTACGTCAGATCTGTCAATGCTCATGTGGATAAGTATCCTCCAAAGAATTAATTTATTTTCACCTTCACATATGTACATCAGTCATCTTGTGTTTGAGACAATTGATGACTAAGCAGTTTCTTTTCTTGTATGTAATTCCAAAGTTCTTTTCTTCTTAGCCAGATTCATCCGAATCCTTAAAAAAAATCAATCTCTCTTTAATCTCAATCTATTATTGAGAGTGTTATTTCTTAAACATAAAAAATAATGAACAAGAAGTCTTTAAAAAACTTTTAGGCACTCTACCAATTTAGTTATACTTACAAAAACAGGGTAGTGACCTAATATATCATTAAATTATCACATTTAAATACTGCATTGACCTTGCCAGCCAGTAAATCAAAGCAATGGCGAAATCCCTTTTGTTCTTTTTGCTACACCCTGAAACCTGTGAAATAATCTTCTGAGCACTTAACAAAAGTATATATCAAGTTGATGTATTTTCAAGCATGAAATGGGGAAAAGAGGTAGGAATTTTTAGATCCCTAGGGACAAAATAAGGCCCTGCTGAGATCCCCTCTCACCTCCTTTTTTTTATGATCAGATAAATTCAGAAGACCATGGATTGTAAAGGTTCTATATGAGAAGAAAAAATACACTGGCAGCTGGCAGTACTGTTATTTAGTAAGGGCTGCTCTTCTCAGTGCCTTCATTGGAAAGAATGTTTTATATTCAGGGCTGTTTCTTACCACCTTGTCAAATTGTCCCTTTGAGGAGGGGGTGGGTTGTGGCATGTAACTGCTTCACAGTGCAACTGCTGACTTTTGAAGTGGAGCGCAGAGTAAAAGCAATTCTGAAGTCTTCTTCTGCATCACTTTTAGTTTCCTGCTGTCACACGTTGTTCTGTCTGAGAAACATGACAGGGTAAGAAATGTGAATGGGCAGAAGGAGAATCAAATAATGAACTGTCTTTTATGCCATGTCGTGTACAATGCAATATCCAGGGGCAGCACGTAGGCTAATGGCACTCTTTGCACCTGCCCTTCCCAATTCTTTTCACGTGTGCTTGACATTTTTTTTTTTCGCTGGGCATTTTGTTGTTTAGCCAATACGATATGTTACCCAGTGTGTGTGCCTAGCTCTGCAGGCCTCTTTCTAGATGTATCGAGATGTACCTGTAACTTTACCTACATCTGTTTATTAACTGGCATGATCATAGCTCTGTTTATTTTGAAATCCTTGGAAAGTACATGAAGAAGCACTGTACTTTTATTTCTCCACAAGAATCTTTTCCAGCAGCTGATGAAACCCATGGTCATGCCAAATGTAAAAGCTCTTGTGTTATCATTTTCAGTTAATTAAAAAAATAAACACCAAATCCCTTACAGCAGTGGTTTTATAAATCCTGTGTGTGTATGTGAGCATGTGTGTGCATGCCTACACTAGTGCTTCACTCTCATATTGGCAGCTTGTTCCTTTGACAGCAGATTGGGAATTATTCTACACTTTCAGGTTCAGGACTTGATGCAGGGATAAAGGGGTGGATCAAGGAGTGTGGTTTTTTTAGTTTGTTTTTTTTACAATAGCTGAAAGAGACCCAAAATAAAGTAAAAACTTTAGTGTTTGCATCATGATGGCAACTTTTTTGTTCGTTAGGTGTTTTTTTCTGTTTTCCTTGTGGGTTTTGTGTTTGGTTGTTGTTTTTTGTTTTGGTTTTTTTTTTAAGAAAACGTGCAAAAGGCTTAATTTTTGTCTTCTGATAGGCAAGCAAAATATTTTTTCTGGGAATCTGATACTTTATTAAAATGAGCAGTTACTTGATTAAATGTGCTAAATTTGTGTGTGCTAAAAGGCAGGAAGCTGGGTTTGCTGGAATAGAAAGGTGCACTGGCAGCTGGGGCTGAACTACCTCTTGGCACCCTCATCTATTTATTAAGTTCAGATCTCAGTAAGCTGAAGGACTGTTGTCGTCACAAAATCTTGGACAGCTTCATTGGTGAATTAGATTTCTTTTGCTTTCCTTCTAAAAAGGTAAAATTAATTTAGTTTGAGTGAAAGCTGTTAAACTGACAGACCTGGAACACTGCAGAACACACAGAATATTGATGCCTTGGAATAGTGATGCCTTGGACCATGGCTGAGTCAGCTCCCCCAGTGCTGCTCTCTGGCTGTGTGTTTTGGTCGTCAGAGGATCAAACCCAAAGTGTAGCATCTTTCTGTTCAACTTCATTTTTTTGGCCAGCATTGTCAGATTGCCAACAAGGGACTGACTAGTTAGATTTGGGATGGCTTCTTCTTGAGTCTGTTTAGGCTATATTGGCAGAAGTCCTCGTGATCTTTTTGTTTCAAGGGACAAATACTATTGTGACAAACTCCCTCGCTTATCAGGACAGCCTTGATCAATTCATTTCACATGAACAGCAATCAAATGGGAATGTTTTTTGTTCATTATCCAGAATGGATTAAGCCTAGTGACCTGGTGGAAGGACATACTGTATTCCATTACCATCCCTGTGAACCGTTCAATTGCCCGATGGGGTGTTTCAGTATTCCACTTACATTACACAGGTCTTGTGCTTTTAGGCTCTGCATTTGTTTCCTGATACAGAGGCTCTTTGGAAAGTTGCGTGTGGGCTTTTACATTAAGCTCATCTAGAAATCAAAGACTGTGAACTGCAGATGCTTTCTTTCAGACTGGAAGGTGGCACCAAGGGACTGTGTGTGAAAGTGGCACAAAGGTTGTTGCAAGGATGTTTTAATGTAGCGCAGACTAAACATCTTGGCAGGATACTGTATTTAAAAAAGAGATTCTGTTTTTAAACAGTATGCAAATTTTGTATTCTTATGTATATATGTTTTCTTCCCCCTTTTCCTGAAATTTAAACAATAACTGTCTTTTAATCATGTTCTCTAGAAAAAAATATCTTTTATTTCTGTCTACAGAGAACTTGATCATGAAAGTACACATTTGTACTGGAAGCTGTTTTTCACTCTTTGCGCTATTTTTATTTTAATGACACACTACTCAGGTTATAGAGTGAAACTTGGCCAGGTAGTTCCAACTTCTTGTTTCTTGTTCACTTCCCTAACAGTTCTTTCATCGTCTAATATTGTACAGTGCTTGGGTTGGAAGCCCTTCAGGGATTTATTTATATTGAAAAACCTTTTAATTTTTTTTTTTCACTTAAAAAGATATCGAAGAACAAACAATGAGTTCTAGTGATGTTAGGGTTTAGTCAGTAATGTTGTGGTTTTGCCAGCCATCCAATGTCATGTTTAAGGAGGCTGACTTGTAGGTGAAATTAAAATGGAAAAATGAAAACATACTTCAGACAAGTTATTTTTCCCTGTTTCATTTATCTTTTCAAGGCACCTTAATTAGCTGAAAAGAAGGCAACTACTGCAGTGCTTCAACTTTGAGCACAATAGGGAGAACAAGAGAGTGTGACTGCGAGGATTTGGAGACTTATGTTCATGCTTGCTACTTTGACTTCCTTCATGTCCCAAGGCACAGTCAATTAAAATAGCTCAGAGTTACATTTTCAGTTTCTCTGCCTGAGAACAAAATGACATGAATAGTCAGGCATCTAATGTGCAAAATTCTTGAGGAAAATATAGCATCTTGTATCTCAGAAATATTTGAACTCTCTTGAAAGTACTCTCTTGAAAGTCTTGTCTCTCATCTTTACTTGGTTATTAACAAAAGTAATTTCACATTTCAGAAGAACTCGTTAATCTGCACAGGGTGCTGTAAGATGTTTTAATTAAGAGAAACTGTTTTTTAATGCCCTTGCATGTTTTAACATTATTTCTTTGGGAACCAGAGCAAAGATCAACAGGACTGGAGTTCTAGTACAGGGTACTTGATATAAGACTGGTTTTACAATCCAACAATTAAGTTGTGACTTTATCCTTCTGAACTTTTACTTAATTTACAAACCATTTTTGATTCCAAAAATGTGCTAAACCAACATGGGGCCTGTGCAGCATTCTCAGCACTCAGAATGTCTTGTGGGACAGCAATCACAGGGAGCTGGTGAGTTACCAAATAGATATAGTGACTCTGCTTCTGAGGACCATTTTGTATGGAGCACAGATGAAAAAAACAACAGAACAAATTAGCGCCGCCAAAAGAACTTTCTGCATTCTCTTCTTTTTTCTCAAATGCAAGAGATCAGATATGGAAAATAGTCCTGGGATGTGTGGAGAGGGTTGGATAGCTACTGCTGTACAACAGTATGTAGTAAATGACGTGTATTTATGAATATATATTTTGATGAATAATGGGTACTTGTAGGTGTGAGAGCGATTGTTGCTTTGTAGTTGCACAGTTTGAAGGACCTGAGCTGGATTTGATTCTACACATGGCTGTGTGTGTGGAAGGGATATACATGAAGTTATCATGCTACTTGCTTTATTGAGCCCCTTATCCCAGTGTCTGAAACTGTGATTTGTTATGCTGTGATATGATCCGAAATAGAACCACAACTCACTGTAGCGGGTTCTTTCAATCCCCTGGGAATGTTTGTCTGGCTTAAATGCATGGAACTGAAATGTGTAATACAGAACTGCAGCTTATCATGAAACTGAAATGTGTAATATGGAGCTGCAGCTTATAGATCAACACTGACTCCACTTGTGGGAATGAATGAATACCTCATGTTTGATGTGCTACAGGAGAGTTCACAGATGACTTCTTATGTTACAGTGCTATATTTTTCATGCTTTTGCAGCTTCACGGGTTTAGCTTTTTTCCTGTGTGTAGAATAGGGTGGTATTATCGTGGACTTTTCAATACAGAAATAGAATGTAAAAAGATTTCTCCCTGCTGATTCTTTTCAGTGCTTTCTGAGACTTCTTTCCATTCAAATTTCAATCAAGTCTGAAAAAGACAGGTGATTATCTCTATACCCATCCACACATTTCACAGCTAAAAAACTTCTTTTTTTTACTTGGATTCTTTCTGGATGATTTTCTATGTTAATTTTCTCTTTCTACAGTTCCTTTGACAACTTTAACCCCTGAATGCAGGTCTGTGAAGGTAATTTCTCACAATGTAGTCAAATGATTGCATGATAGGTGGAAGAGTTCACCTTCATACTGGTCTTTGCAGGTGGTCATGAATATCACAGAACTTTATTCCTGTTTCAGTCTTCCCTTATGATCCAAATTTTTACCTGAAAATACAAAAGTACCTGCAGGTGAATAAATGCCACTCAAAAAAGCTTCCATAAATTTAATTACTAAAGAAAACAGACTCACTCTTATTCTATCTGCCCTGCTAATGTTTCAGTGCTATTGTACCTTGTCTGGTTTTGCTTTATTTATCTATCCTGTCTTGGCTCAGCATAGGATGAGGTATGCAAGACTGAAAGACCCCTCCTGAGTCTTGGAGTACAGCATTTCTGTCATTGCAGGAAATTATGTTGCAGGATTCCCTTAGTAAATTTATCAGTCTCTGTCTCAAAATTAAACAGCTTTTGCTCCTGTTGCTTCCTATTGGAAAGCCATTCAAGAACCTCACTCCTCTGAGTTTAGAAATCTGCTTCTAATTTCCAAACTAAATTTGTTCATAGCCAGTTCATGCCCATTTGGTTTCATGCCAACACTGGTCTCTAACTTTAATAGTTCTTCCCCTTTCTTATAATCCTCCTGCGATCTAAGAGAATTCTTGACTTTCCTTCTGTTTTTCCCTAAAAGGGAAGATATTTAAAATTGTGCTTCTCTTTATTATGTTCTTTATTATCAGTGTCATTGTATCTCGGCTTGGTAAAACCTTTAGACTTGAGAACTTTTTAGTCTTTCCAGTCATTCTCAGACAGAAGCAGGAAAAGGTGGCTGTTTGCATTTTCCTAGATAGACAGAAAGTGTGTGTAACTTTCTGTTAACTCTGAAGCCAGGAGGGTGAAATGGGAAGAAAGAGAAAGTGGTCTGCATGTTTCTGCATCTGTGAAAAGCTTTAGCTGGGGACTTTGTGAAGAATGACTTGGGTCTGAGGATCTGATGCCTCATGATGGACAAAATTGTTGATCCATTTCTTTCATCCAGTCCAGCTCTCCCACTGCTCTATAAAAACCTGCTTGAAATGAGCCAGCTGATAAAACTTTTGGAGGGGATGCAGCTCACAAATGAGTTTTTGAGGGCAACTTTCCAGCTGTTTCCTCAGAAGGAATGAGGCAAGTGGCTCCCAGAGTCCCAGACAAATGCCTGGGATCTTTCTTTCTCAGAGTGCGTGGAGAGTTCCTGAGAAGAACTGAGAGACCGGGGGCTGACGAAGAGATGAAGCCAAAGGCCTGTAGTGGGAACCTCCTGCTGTCAGGATCCCACGCTAAGCTGCAGCTGAGGGCGGGCATGGAGGGGAGAGAGCGCTGAGTAAGGTTTGCTGTGACCTTGATATGTTCCCATGCAGCTTCTCTCTCTGGGCAGTGCTCGATGGCATCATTTACAAGATTACTCAAATGCCCTTAAACTCAGTAGAAAAAAATTTGTAGTCCATTCAGCATGCTACTCTACTTTATACTGTCCTTACCAGGATGCTACTGGTCTTAAAATGTTAGAATTGAGGATGGATGTCTCTTACAAGAAAGCTTTTTATTTAGCTGAATATATCAAAACCAGGACTTTTGCAGGGAAGTACCAGTCTCAGTCAAATTGTCTGAGGTTTAGGGTGGAATTCTGGGGCAGGAGGACAAAAGGAGAAGAGGAGGGAGAGCCAAAATGTTTTTTTTTTCCTGTCTCCTGTATTAGACAAAACGGGAGGTAGTAGGTAAGCATAGCAGATGGTGTGAGAGTAGTGTGACTTATGTTCAGATCTATCACCTTAAGGTGAATGTGGTGGTTCTGAACTCTTCTGAAGTTAGTGTCTTTATTTTTCTGTGTATATTGAGTTGTTTTTGATTACCAAAGAAATTTTTCATCTGCATTTTTTCATGATTTTTTTTCACAAGCACTTTTTCATCTATACCCTGTTTTATCGTCTCAGCTGCTTTGGCAGCTAAGAGGTATTCACACACAGATAGAGCAGCTTGTGGTATCCTGCACTGCTTGTATTGCCCCACTGCTGGGAGTTTACCAAAGAAGATAACTCGGAAATCCTCCTGGAATGAAGGTGCCCAGGACCGGTGCAAACAAATACTTGTTTTTGCATCAGGACTTGTTTGCTGATCACTAATTCAAAATAATTGCCATTCCTCTCCTCCAACACATCTATTTAAACAGCCTTAATAATTCATCGCATGAGGTGCTTAGGCTCTGATGACCATAATTAAATATATTAAATATATTTAAAATTGACTTTGATTATATTCAAAGAAGCAGAACCAGTCTATTTCTTTTCTCTTCCATCCTAGTGATCTTCAGCAGGAGGAGTCTAAATTTACAGGAAACGAATATATCTAGTCAGTGTCAGTATAGACCAAGTAGAGCCAGCTGGAGATGCCCTGTGCCTAGGAGATTTTTCAGAATCCAGTATACTCTTCTGTTTTACAACAAGCTCTTGTAGTCACTTATTGGTTCTTTGTTAATTTATAAAATAGGAATGCTAATGATTGGCCCTACTTTAGTTAAAAAATAGGCCGGTTGAAAATCTTTCCCTGTTTTGACTCTATTCTTATGCTCTGATTGCCTTTTGTGATAGTCTTCCAAGACGACAGAGAAGTTACATTAATTTTAATATACCATTACCTCCATTCTCTTGTTGGAAGTACGTGACAGAATTGGGAGAGGATGCCTGACTGGACTCCCTGTATCTGGGCACTCCTTCCATGGAGGTAACCCAAGTTTTGTGCAGCTCCAATGCTTCAGAAGTTTCAAAAGGCACAGTGAGGACTCTGAGCCCTGTGTGCAGGCAATTGGTGCTGAAGGAGTTCTTGGGACACTAAAAAAGAGGAGAGTGAGTATGCTGTTGGTGCTTGGCAGTACTTGCAAGGACAAAGGAGGCTGAAGTTCAGCCATACACCAAAATGTGGCTTCCTGGGGCATCTAATCAAACATCAGTAAACAGTCCTTTACTGTTCTGTCTTTTTGGCTCCTCAGTTGTTGCACAGAAACTGAAGAGTCATGACAAGCAAAGGTTGCTCTCTGAGTTCTGCTGGTAATTCTTGTTAGAGCTCTTTGGTCAGGATTAGTTCTACTTTCTCCCTCTGGAATCCTGGGGAGAAGGTTCATACTGGATAGGCAGAGCTAGAAATAAATGTGCTTTTAAAAGGCCATATAATGTCCATAGAAAGAAACAAATGGCTGCATTCAGCTTATAGGAATGAAAAAAATTCTTTGCTATTACCTTCCACCCACTCACACCTCCCTGGCAAATGTGATATTGGATACATTTAACAGGTTCAAATTTTAAGGGCCTGATGATAAGCATTCCTACTATGTTTTCTTTAATTCCAGAGTAAATATATACATATGTGATACACTGAGCATACTGTGTATGGTACCGTAAGCCTTGCTTGCAAATGCAGCTCAGTTGTTTGTCTGATCTTACAGTTGCCAGTCATTCAGAAGGCCAAGGCAAATGACCAAAATGACCCTTTTCCAATGGGGCACTTCGAGGAAGAAACAGACTGGGCAGTGATCTCTTCTCTCTGGTGACCAATGACAGGACCTAAGAGAGCGACATGAAGCTGTGTCGGGAGAGGTTTAAGTTACATATCAGGAAAAGGTTTTTCTTGGGCTCTGAAACAGGCTCCCCAGGGAAGTGGTCACAGCACCAAGCCTGTCTGAGTTCAAGAAACGTTTGGACAACACTCTCAGGCACATGGCATGATTCTTGGGGTATCCTCTGGGGGACCAGAAGTTTGACTTTGATGGTCCTAGTGGGTCCTTCCAACTCAGGAGATTCTATGATTTTAAGAAAAGACATGCCTGAAAGCTCTTAGGTGTGTGGCAGCACTAATTCTGGGGAGAGGGGAGTCTGTTTTGAAAAGTAATGTAGTAGCTGGTTGCAGTGATATGAGGAAGAAGGGAAAGCCTGGTCTTAGCAGAAAATAAATACTTTTTAATTAAAGATGTCATCTTATAATGATAGCATTCTGTAGTGTTTATTTTTGTTTGGGGGTTTGTTTATTTATTTTTTACCATCTAGCTCTTTATACATAACCTGAGTGTAGCCTGAGCAAGAACCTGATGGTTTGTTTAAAAGAACAGGATCTGCGTTCACCAAATCAAGATGTAGTGCTTCATATTGAAAGGCTAGTTAAACTGTCAAAAGAGAGTAATATGAAAGTTTCAGTGCTAAAGAGGCTTTCAGTTACAATGATTTTTTTTTTAGTAGCAGTGTTTTTAGACTAGGCTGGGGGTTTTTTGGCTCTCTGATATTAGCAATTTAGAGTCCACATGATTTTTTTACTTGTGTTCATTGGGAAATCTTCTCATTCTGAATAAGGACTTTTTGCTAAATGATTTTGTCCATGTCCCTCTTGTTATCTTTCCCCGTTGTGTATTTGAGATATATTCATGGGAGCTTTTTTCACAGCTGACTGCTTGGTCACTTCTGACGTGCTTCCTGGTGACAACACCAAAGCCATTTAATGTTTGTAAAAGGCAGGATTGCCCTAGGCTTGTGGGCAGCAGTCAATGCCAAGTGTGGAGTCAGAATGGCCACACCTGTTATCAGGTATGGAGGCAGGAAAAAAATCTCACAGTGTGTCTTACGCGGGACTATATTTAATGTGTGCTATATAAAGACTATGCCTCTGAAACAATTGAATTTCACAGTTAGGTGGGAAACAGACTGGATCTATTCACGGTGGCTAAGGAGAGAGTCAGCTGTCAAACAAAGCTGGCCAAAATCTGACTCTACTGATATGCTTTAGAGCTTTGCTCTGACTATTTGTTATGCAAGACAGAAATTTAGCTGTTTCAAAATTATTAACTCCTTGATCAATTATGTTGGGGTGGGATGACTCTGGCTGCAGGTGAGATGCCCACCAAAGCTACTCTGTCACTCTCCTTAGCTGTACATGGGAGAGAAAATACAATGAGAGGCTCATGGATTGAGACAAGATCAGGGAGAGATCATTCACAATTACCATCATGGGCAAAACAGACTCAGTTTGGAGAAATTTAATTTATTGTTATTGGAGAAGTTTAATTTATTACCAATCAATCAGAGTAGGATAATGAGAACTAAACTCAAATCTTAAAAACACACTCCCCCCATCTCTCCCTTCTTCCCAGGCTTATCTTTACTCCCAGTTTCTCTGCTTTCTGCCTGCAAGCAGCACAGGGGAACATTCATCACACATTGTCTCTGCCACTCCTTTCTCCTTAGGGGAAGGAATCCTCATACTCTTCCCCTGCTCCAGTCTGTGGTTCCACACATGGGAGGCAATTCTCATGAACTCCTCTAGCGTGAGTCCTTCCCGTGGGTTCTTCATGAACTGCTCCAGCATGGGTCCCCTGTGGGGTCACAGGTCCTGCCAGCAAATCTGTTCCAGTGTGGGCTTCTCTCACCATGAGTCTACAGGTTCTGCCAGGATCCTGCTCCAGCGTGGGCTTCTCAGAGGTTTACAGCCTCCTTTGCTCTGGCATGGGGTCTTCCAGAGGCAGCAGGTGAACATTTACCCTACCACTACCCTCCACAGGCTGCAGGTGGAACCCCATGGGTTGCAGGGAAACAGCCTGCCTCACCATGATCTTCACCACAGGAATCTCTGATCCTGCACCTGGAGCACTTCCTCCCCCACTGCCTTTCGTGTCTTCATAGCTGTTTCTCTCGCGTATTCTCACTCCTCTGTGCAGCCGAAGTTGCTGTTTCACAGTGTTTTCCTCTTCTTCAATATGCTATCCCAGAGGCACTACCACGACTGCTGATGGGCTCAGCCTTGGACAGCACCGGGTCTGACTTGCAGCCAGCTGGCATGGGTTCTGTCAGACATAGGGGAAACTTCTGGCAGCTTCTCACAGAAGTGCCGCTATAGTACCACCTCAAATCCCCCCCCGCCCCCAATCCGTGCTACCAAAACCTTGCCACGCAAACTCCATACAGAGTCTGACATTCAAACCTTGTTTTTGCTTGAAAATATTTCTACAAGGAACCTTCAGCTTGCTATATGTGATTAATATAGAAGATAGAGATCGGAAACATACATAGACAGCACTGTTAGGTTATGTAGCTGGCTTTAACCTGGGCACTATTCTGACCTTTCTTGTGAAGTAGGAATATTCATATTTCTAGAAATGAACATGTTGTCATTTAAACACTGTGCAGATGGGTACAATTTCCTTAATTAAGTTCTCTCACAATCAGCATGTAGTTCTGCCTCTGATCTTCTTTTACTCATTACTAAGTCTTAATTTGTTCAGAGTTTCCTTTTTAAGTGGTTTTAAATGGAGCTCAGCTTTCCTGAGGCAGGCTTCAGTGCCACTTTCTGGGCAGTGCTTACTGGGTCTTTTCTTTATCAACACTAACTATACCCTGCCCAACCTGTCTGAACATAGTCCAGTTCTGGGTGTGTTCTGTAACTAGAGAAGTGAAAACTGATGTCACTTTACCCTTTCTTACAAATGAGTAAATATCTCTTAGTGGCATCTCTGGCCCCAGTCTGGATAAAAAACAAAACCCAACTGTCTTATCCCAGTTCTTTTGAACAGCCCAAAAGCAGCTCTTCTTCCTTCCCTCTTGTTTTAACTTCAAACATAATTATAATTTAATTATGAACACATTCTCTTATGCAGACAGAGATAATGATGAGTATCTGGTGGTACGCCAGACTTACCTTTCCAATGGAACTTGCAGAAGAAACTATGCACTACTGAATTCTTCACTCATTCTTCAGGAGAATAGCAGAGGGCCTTGGGAATCCTGGCTTGCTGACTCTGTATTTGGCTTTGGGATGAGGTAGGAGGGAATATGGCTCAGCAGTTAGATCAGAGGATGAATGACTTGGATTCCTGGTCCACTAAGTATATCCTCTGTGTTTGTCTGTGTGGTGTGGAATAGCAGTGGGTGATTCTGCAGACTGACTTGCTGCCTGACTTTGAATCACCTATCTATTCTGGGTGGAATCCAGATCTCATCAGAGTTGGTGCTGGCACTCTTATTTTGGCTTCTCTGAAAGTCTATTCTCTCTCAGTCCATGAGATTGATTTCTATGTAATCATCTTTCTGGGGGCTAATTTTTTATCAGTCAGTCATATTTGCCCTACGTGTTGCAGATGCATGTGGTATTTTCCAAAATTTGACAGTCTGTTAACGTTTTTCTCTGAGTCTCTTCTTTCTCCCCCTACAAGAGTGAGTAGACTTAAACGTGTGGACTCTGTTGAATTAAGGAGTTTCTAGGATGAGAGAATAAAATAAAAATGGTGAATTATTTTGAAAGCTCCCTTTCAAATAGAAAGAGTTGAAAATCATTGCTCACATTCTTTTTGTGAATGTAAGATTCTTTGTTTAGGTTAGAAGACTCAACTTGTTCCATGGAAAACTTTCACTCATCCTTGCTTTTATCTTGGATGGTTACACGTGCACATGCATGTATACACACACACAGATACACAAGTTCTCCCTCCTTGTAGTATTCATGTACAATTACCTCACCTCTTCAAATCATGCTGTACAGGAATGTTTGTCTCCTACCTTTTTCTGCCCAATTTAGCTACACCTTAGACATCCTAGTTGTCCAAAATGAAACTTTTAGGGTGCTCAAAAATATACTATAGATTTTTGATACCTTTTAGCAAAAAAAATCAGAAAAGCTTCCATAAACTCCAGATGTTTCAGTGTTACTTTTTCCTCCTTCACTTTATTTTTGCATCTGTCAACATCTGCCAGGTTGATGAAATTGGTGCACAGAGGATGTAGGGGTGATCCAGACAACTTTTCACTTCTCTGTTGGCTTCATATATTCCCATTTCCATGGACTTAAGTTTCATTTAAAGTGTCTTCACCTTCTCTGTTGCTTCCAAAAACCTTGAACTAAATTTTTGCCCTTGTCATGTCACAGATATTGTCTTGCCTCTGTGGCATTTTTGTCTTGAGCTACACTCTGCTGAAGTTTCGCAGGCATCAAATTCTTTGCCAAGTAGTGGGAGAAGGGTTTTTAAGAGCTCTGCCTCTGAACAATACCACACAGCCTTCCCAGATTACTGGGCTTGTCTGAATTTTACAGCCTTAAAATTCAAATTCATCTCATGCACTTTTTTTCCCATAGACTGTTATGTCGTGAGTTCCATATTTATCTGGTCCTGAATGACTCTGTCCTTGCCTTATGGTTTGTCTTCTGTCTCATTCTTTCAGCTGTCTGTTCTTTTCAGGGGTTGACTTTCATCTGAACTTGAACAGCTACTGATTTTGCTTTTCCACATTTAACATTCTGATTGGGATCTCTTGAAATATTTGTCCTCCAAGAATTTTTGGCTCTGGTTAGTCTTCCATTATCACCTTTCTTTTTTTTCTTCTGCATTTGACATTTTTCCCAGATTATTCTTATCTGTGTGTGTATTCAGGCCTCTCAACCTTCCATGTAGAGGAATAGTGTAAATGGTATAGATTTGCCAGGAGCCCATTCTTCCACAGCAAGAAAATAACCCTTCACGTATCCACTTGAGTGGATGGATTTGCAAAGCTTGATGTTTTAAACAGGCACTTGCTCTAGTGAATCTCATTATAACATAAACAGTAAGCTTACCCTTGGCTACTGACTTTAAATTCTGAAGTCCTTTTCAAGCAACAACTTGATTTGGTGACATGGCAGGTCTCTGTGAAATGATATTACTGCCACTGGATAGAGGCAACACCAGTTGATTCTGTGCCTTACACTTTGCTTTTCTTCCATCTCTAACCATTAGTATGCATGTTAGCTGATGCTGAAAGGAAGTTATGGAAAACAATGGCAACTTACCAGTGTAGTATTTTTACACCATTTTTTAGGACAGGAAATGCCTGATGCACACAGACAGGCCTGAGCTAACTTTAGTCTGGAGAGCTGAGAGGTGAGTGGTAACAAACCTGAGGTGTCTTGAACTTGAAAATATGTTAGCCACCTGTATAAGTACCCTGACTTCTATGCAGGCTTTATACAGCTTTTGCAAAAGGCTCTGCTGTGATCCTTCGGTGCTGTTTACCCGAGAAACCTAAATTAAAGTTAGAAGGCCATGACTTAATGTGCCACACTCAGACCTTTTGTTAAAGCTAGAAATAACAATAGTTTCTCTTAGAGCAAGTGGATTTAAAAATATCATCATATGTCTGTCTTTTTATATTTCTTTATTTTTCCTCTGCAGGAAAAGTCTCTTGTTCTTCTTATACCTCAGCTCCCCTGTGTGCCTGTATCTGTGCACCTCTTTGTGCACCTTGAAGCTTCAGAGATGTGAAGGTCTGTTGTCTACTGTGTCAGAACCACTTTGCATTAGCCTCATTAGCATTCCCCACAGGGACCCCTTCCTCTAGTGACTCCAGCTGTCTCAGCTTCTCTACTGACAGGACAGGAAATGCATGGAGGAGACTTGGAAGTAAGACGCTAGAGGTCGGCAGAGCAAAGCAGGGTTCTGCATAAACTTTAGTGGTCTAGACTTAAAGATAGGCAATTGGAAAGCAAAAGATGACAGAACCAGTCTGTTTGGCTCCAGATGTACAGTTAAAGATCATAGTAATATAGATACTATTGTCTTGCCAAAATCAATAGTGATAAAGCTGAAAGAGCATGGATATGAGCACAGATGTAAATGCCCAACCAGTCCTATTCTCACTGTGAAGTAACTTTGGTGTTACCACTGGACAGATGTTATATTGAAACCCTTACAGTGGTAAAAAATCAACTGCAGATCTTTTTTGGCAGTCTTGGTCCATGTAGGTAGTTCTTCAGGAAGAAGACTCCACTATGCAGGCAGCTGGATTTCAAACTTCAAATGGTTCAACCAAGTCTGCAGTTGAAACGGTCATATACTGATGAAATAGCCCAGGATAAAAGGGACCTTGAAAAATCATCTGATCCAACCTTCTATGGGAAATGAAGCCTAGATGAGATTACCTAGCTCCTTGTCCAATTGCATCTTGAAAACCTTCAGTGATGGGGACTCTACCACATCCCTGTGGAGGTTGTTCCTATGATTAATTGTTCTCACAGTAAAAGAATTCTTTCTTATACTATGATGAACGGGTCTTTTGTTTGTATTTAATGTCTGATTCTGGTAAACTTTAAGGATGATCCTGTGTGGATTTTTCCTTTTCCTTTCCTAAAAATGCCTTTCACATTTTCCAAACTTTTGGATGATAAGAAGTTGCAGTTTTTCTCCTCCTCTCTTCTGTCCCCCAAGGTAGCAAAGATTATGAACAGCATATAACTGAACTTAGTGAAAGTAGAACAATTTTACAGTGCACATTTATTTTCCTTAGACAGCAGAGGATACTTATGGAACTGGATGGTCTGCAAACGTCCCCTTGATCCTGAAACCTGGTGGCTTTACGTAGGACTTTAAATTCTTAGGTATTTTGTTATGCTGTTTGTCTGTGATTCTTGCAGTGCTTATCAGTAATAGTGAAAATTTTGACCATCACCTTTACATTATGCCTCTAAACACAAAGGTCTTAAGAAAAAGCTACATTTGCTTTACGTTTTTGATAGTAAGAACATACTAATTACTTTTTTTTATATATATGGCTTTCATTTCTTTTCCACTGAAGTTGCTCAAAAGCTGCTATGCTCTGTAGAAGTAACATGGAAGTGATGTCATGGCAGAGAGACCGACATTAAAAATAGCATGACCCAGGGATCATTTGTCTTCTCCTGTGGCATCTGATCTTGAAAAATTGTCTGAATTACTGCAGTCCACAGGCTTCAGAATAAAAGGGAGTTGTGCTCTTTAACTGGGCTTTGCTTAGAGGACAAAGCAAATGAAAGTGCTGCTTGTTTGACTGAGACCAATGCAGCAAGCTGGAAAATCTGATAAAACTGTTACTGTATTTGGACTTGCTCTCAATCCCTTGATAATGTGTTCTTTTCCTCTCTGTACATGTGGCTAAATGTATTGAGGAAAGAATATCTGTCATTAGTTTTGCACTACTATCTGAACATTTTGGTGGTACTTTAACCCTGATAATGAAACGAGTTTTGAACAGCAGATCTGCAATGTTGGCATAGATATTACTTGGTGCATTTTGTTTCTCAGTGTTTTAAGCACGGCATAGTGTTTCTTTCTGCTTTCAGTCTAAGCCCAAAAAACTCACCAAAACTAACCGATACACCAAAACTGTGTGGATGAAAACAGATTAATGAATAACTATCACCCTTTAGCTGGTTTGACAATGAGGCTTTGTAGCTTCAGAGAACTCTTTCCAGCTCGGTCAGGCCATGTCAGTCTAATGTTATGGTCTAATGTTATGCTTGCCAGCCCAGGGGCTTAAGGCATATCAATATTTGCTAGTGGTAGGTTTCTGTAACATTTTATTTCTGCTGCGAGTTTCTTGCCTCTTCAGAGTTGATAGAGATGACCAAGGCATTGTCTCTTCTCTCTGCAGAGTACTTCTTAGCTGGAATAATTTCTTCTCACTACAAAGCAAACCCAGCTTTTTATTCTCTGCCTGAATTCCAGTTGTGCCTGCTGAAAAATGCTTTAATGCCTGAGGCTCTTGTCATTCTGTTAAAATGGTAGGTTGGTTAAAAGTTGGAGGGACAAGATATAGATCCTATGGCACAGCTTTGGGTAACTGGAGAAGGTAGATTCTGTGCTTTTAGGGTCATTGAAAATCTTAGATTGGTAGCAGCAATCAGCAGGCAGAGTAGCTGTTCACATTTCCAATCCTTTGTATCATTAGATGGTCTAGAATGTTTTAGAAAATAATTATCTATGAATGAAGATAGATCACAGAAAAGCACTGTTTGGGTTCCAACTGAAGCACCTAGTGGCTTAAAAGCATAGAGAAGGCATCCAAGACCCACAGTGTCATTTCAAAGCCTGAGATGATGCTGTCGTATAGTGTATATGTACAGTACATAATTCTCCACTGTGTCTATCAGAAATTACTGGATTGCATTATGAATGCCAGAAGTCCTAGGTTATTAATACAGTACAGAAAAACTGGATAAGAGCCTGCAGAAGCCTCTGTCTTCTTCTACAGTTGTAAAATGATCTCACTGTGGTTTTGACTCTGCTGGTGTTCACAGGAACACAGATTCCCACAGATTCCCGAGATTTCTCTTGGAGGACAGTTGTTCTGCAATTAAAGCATCTACATATCTTTCAGGGTCTTGGTCTTCGTGATTTAAGCCAATTTTGGTAAACTTTCTACTTTTCCTTCTTAAAAAAAAAAAAAAAAGAAAAAAAAGAAAAAAAAAACCCCAGAGCTGTTCCTGGAATATCCTATGACTTCATGTCGGCATGAGGTGCCAACATGCACATGGAATGGAAGAGTAGCAAGAAAAACGGCTTTTGCAACTTGGGTGGTATTTTCTGCATGGGAAATGTCACTCTTTTCTGACTGCCAAGTTATTGCACTCAGGCTCTAAATCTGTTTTGTATACAGAGAAGAGGTAAGAATTGCATGTGTGTGAACTTGTGTTTCTGCTTTCATCCTCCCTGATCAACATGTGAGTATGTGAATAAGCATGCAATCACACTTCTGTCCTGGGATGCATGAACACATGCTCATGCTCTTCATCATGGATCTGCAAGCTTCCTAGCAGGATGCTGTGCATGCATGTCATTGTATAAACCCACAACCACATCCAGCTCTCTCTTCCTCTAAACAGTGGGAACAAACAGTTTTTATTTTGGGCAGAAATCATGTATCTGAGACCTTAAACATACTTTGATGTTTTTGCTGTTTTTAAAAATCCTTACTCAGCTGCTGTGTTGTGAAATGTGGCTCTGTGAGAATCTCCTGACTGTGAAATATGAGGGTGTTTTGTTTTGTTTTGTTTTGTTTTGCTGGTCAGCAGAGGGATTTTGTGACCTCCAGCCTATATCTGTACAGTACATCTTGTATGTGTGCATTAGTGAAACAGCACAGTGCCTCCAGGAAATGCATTCTTTTGCAGTGGGCCATATGGGTAGCTTTGCATTTTTATGATGAAGATGGGAAGATAAAGTTTGTTGCTTACTCTTTTTTGTTTCTTAAAACTTACTGTGTTTTGTCCCTGCATGTAGTTGAGGCATCCTAAAAGCATGCCTGGGATAAAGCGGAGGTTAGCCTCTTCATGAGAATTTCCAACAGACTACTAGTTTTTAAGTCTTGGCTGTGGCTGGGGGGGAAAAAAAAAAGTTAATAGTAAACATACCAGTCTAACCTCAAAAGGTAGGAAGCTGGAAACTGAAGTAGTTTTCAACCATATCAAGACAGGACTAAAGCAAATATAAAAAAACCCCCAAGTTGTCCTTTATCCAAAGGCATGCAGTCACTCATCCTGTGTTTCTGGCATGTGGAGTTGCTAGGACATCAACATGAATATTAGAGGCTTCTATTGCTTTAGATAAAGGAGTAACTTGGCTATTACTTCCTCCTACTCAAACAAATCCAGGTGCAGGAGGGAGAGAAATGTTCGCATACTAAGCCATTATGTTTCAATAGGAAATGGGGAATTTATGTGGAAACTTGGAGAGTCTTCCTCAGTTCAGAGGAAATAATTAGCGCTGTAATGCTGCAGAAGGCTGTTTCTGGATTGTATCTTACAGATATTACCAACTGTTGCTTAAAGATAGGCAAAAGGATTACTCCATAGCAGATGATAGAGGATCATGCTATGCCAACTTTGAGAGGAAAAAATCTGAGTTCTTTGCTGCTGCTTCTAAAGTCGTCTTGACTGACAACCAGTTGCCCACCTTAAGCATACACCTGTGTAATTTGTAGGCCATTTTGTTCTCTGATCATTATTTCAGCTCCACTTCGTCCTCCTTTCTTCAAATATATTCCCTACAGAGGACATGCTGCCCCCAAACTAACAACTGTCAGTCTCCCACTTAAATTTGACTGTGATTAAGAAGTAAATAAAAACCTTTCTTTCTGTATCCTTGCTCTCCCATCTGTGTTCCAAATGGTATTTTGATGTCTTTCTCCTTACAGGGGCAATGCTTAAATCTGTCTCTAGCTATTGGGAAAAGTAAGCTTTCTGTGGCTTCATTTTCTTCTCTCTCTCTTGTTCTCTTGTTCTCTCTCCCTTTCTTCTCTTTTTTTCTTTTTCCAGTTGTATAAAGGGAATGTTTTCAAACCATGCATGAAGCGAACACAGAAAACCAGAACTCACAGTTCTCCAGGACATCCCTGTTTTCCTCATTGAGAGATTTTATTACAGTTGATAATCCAGGACATTTCTCAAGATGTATTCAGGAGTTACTTGTACAGCCAAGTACAATGTTCTTCTCTGTGTTTTCTTTAACCCCTCCCTGGTTCCATTTTACCTTTTTTTTCCTTCTGACTGCGGTGGGGCCCCGTATTTCAGGACCTTGCATTGGCAGGAACTTCAACAGAAATCAATATTAAATTGGTATAGAAACAGCAAGGTTAAAAAGTCCTGTTACAGTAGCAAAATGTAGCAGTTTAACAACGGTGCCAAGAGGCACCAAGTAATCATTTCAGCTGGAATCTTGTCTTTAATTTAAGCCAATGCATACTCCCCTGCATTCCTTGCACAAGTTACTTGCCAGTTACAAGGGTAACTGTCCCTGCTCTCTGGTCAACTTACATCTTAAAGAACAATGGCTTTGGCAAGGACAATAGAAAAGCATTACGCTGAGGAAAGGATGAGCTAAACTTCATGGTGTTACATCCTCATCATCCTGTACAAATCACATGTTTAAGATTCCCATATTTCATACTTATTGGTATAGGTAGTATTTCTTCTCCGTTGTGCTGGAGCCATTCAACATAGTTCCAGTCTAAGGAAAACATTTTCCTTCTCTACTCTTTTTTTTTTTCTTTTTCTTCTCTTCCCTCCCCTCCCCACCTCCAAATTGGAGAAGACATGTTCTTTCTGACTCGTATCCAGGGTGCTCTAACATCCTGAAGGTTACAAATACAGTTTTTCATAAGCTTTTTTTGCTAGTTGCAGTGTCTTACATCTCTAGATACTTTTCTTTTCCATGGTATGCCATGGCACATACAGGAATTCTCTGGCCCTGGAAATAATTGTTACAGTGGAGATCACAAACAGGCACAATGGAGGAGCTACATGCAGTTTCTGAGAGAAGAACTCATTACTAAGTGAAACTTAATGGGATTCGGGAGAGCAGTACCAGAATGTTTAGTTTTGTTCAAAAGCAAATTAGAGGAAGAGACTGTATCTTTCTCAGAACATTGAATAGGGGTTATGATCAGCCTGGAAAATGAAAAGAATGACCTGAACAAGTCAAAAGGAAAGCCACTGAGTTCAAGTGGTGTTGATGGGAACAAAATAATGGCATCAACAAAAATTACTGGTAATTGTACCTGGTAGTTGAATCTTGATGACTGTAGGCAAATTTTGGTAAAGTTCTTGGTTCTTTTACACCTTGCATCCCATTGGAGACCAAGGGCACCTTTGAAATACTAAGAAAATCCTGTTGAAGCCAGGCATGTTTGTTCTTCTATGAGTGAGCAAAGAATTTGGCCAGAGGCATCAAACTAGTAGCTACTTCTTAGCTTTGTGGTAGTGTAGATGCTTTCTGGTTACCTCAGTCACAAATACTAGATTAGGAGAAAAATTATATTTGAGGAGCATTCCAAAATGTTTTCTCTTCAACGCTATCTGTTCAACTGCAGTTTGGTAATCTACCAGGGAACTGGATCTACCAGTGGATATTTGCTAAACTGCAGAAAGAATTCTTGTGGTGAAACCTGTATCCTGCAGAATTAAGGTTTCATTTACATAAAGGGGGGAGACCTTTAGAGGCATTGAAGTACAGTGAATTTTGTTGTAGTCTGATGGGTTTGTATGTTGGGTTTTTTTGTCATTTTTTGTCTCTGTATCTCTTCAAACACTGCTTTGTATAGGAGTAGTTTTGCGATTTCTAATTCTCTTTCTTTATCTGTGAAATAGGGGAAAGAGAACTCCTTTAGGCCATGACCTGAGACTAAATTCACTGATATTAGTAAAGCATTTACTGATCCTTGGGTAAGGAGGGTCAAGGAGTAAGCTTGATCCAGAATTTGAATCGTCATCAAACATGAATTGATGATGTGTCTTTGGGTGTTAAGAGACATATCCTGGCCTTTTGTAAATGAGAGTTAGGAAAAAAATAAATTAGACCTTGCAGTGACAGGTCTGTTTCCACCTCTATGAGAGATGGTGAAAAAGAAGTTGTGAGGTGATATTATGCAGTTTGTGTTCTGCAAGAAGTTGTCTTTGATGATCATAATGGTCCATTCTGACCTTCATCTTACAGCAGTATCTTTCCATCAGGTGCTGGGTAATGTGGGCTGTGCATTTATCCATAAAACATGAAGCTTAGAGCTGAGTTTGTGTACGAGATAAATCATCACCTGAACCCTAAGGAGAACAACAGTTGCAGGAGGTCTTTAGTCTAGGCTTGAGGAAGGAGAATGGCTTTTTGCAAGGGGGTCTAATGCAGAAGGGGGAAGTACAGCCATTTTTCTGTACCTGGCTTTTCCCTGCCATCATTTTTACAGTGTTTATATTCTTGGAATGGATGACCTCATGGCATAAACCCCTTTGTGTATAGATATTGTAACCAATAAGTAGCAGTGCTAATCTTGTTTGGTGAACTCAGTGTCTAGTATTTTGTATTAATTGAGATTGTTCATCCCATTATTCTGTTACCATTCTGGGTGGTCCACTATTAGCAGTGTTTTTGGAAGGTGTTGCTATGACAGTGTGATCATAATCAATGGGTTCAAAGGCAAACTCATCCCTCTGAGGTGAACGATGATATAACTAAGAATGCAGAGCAAGCATAGGAGAATATATTTAAAGTCAGAGAATTTTTGATGCTTTCTCTGGGCCTGATGCCTGGTCGTAGAAGATGTTGACTATTATTCTTCACAGCTAAGCCCCAATGAGGAGCTAAAGAAGTTGCCACTGCTCCAAGGAACTTTCAGGATAAACAAGCTGAGGATCTGATACAAAATTTGTGGAAACAGTACTAGCTTAAGAAGCAAAAGCAGGACTGGAGTTGTCTTTTATGCAAGAGATGTTAACACTGTTTTACCACTTGGAGGGGAAAAGGTCTAGTGTTTCACGATCCTTGTCCAAGTGGGATGTCAGGCTGGAGAAGGCATTATTCAGAGCTCCCCAAACACTTCTTATCTAAGAAGACTGTCCTGGTGCATAACTGTTCCAACACACTGCTTTGGTGGAATGGAGGGTTTAGCTCCAATGTAAACACTTGCTGGCTTCCAGTTTCTTGGGAAAAATGTTTTTAATTCAGTACTGAGCTGCAATTTACCCCCAAGTTCAGTAGAAAGGTGCAAGTGAGTATTGTACCGGCCTCATTTCACAGGGCTGCAGGCCTGACAGCAGACATGCCACAATGGATCCCTATTGTATCTCCTCAAACATACAGCCCTGTCTCTGGCTGTAGAAGCCAGGCTCAAATAAAGCCTGAGTAGTCTGGCTCCCGAATGTGCAACAGGGCAATGGCACGCAAGCATAAGCGTATCTTCATACAAGGATAGACTCTAGATATAACGTTGCCCCTGCTCTCTCTGCATGTTCTTTTGGAAGAATGTCCTCCCATTGTGCAAAGGTGGTGGTCAGGGATGACAGGACACAGGAAAGCAGTGAGGCTTTCTGCTTGTCTTTGATCTGTACCTGTGCTGCTAGTGACATTGTGTATTTGCTCTGTGCTTGCCTGGTAGTTTTAGGATGTCTGCAGCAATGAGCTTTTGAATTGTTTTTGTAGCTGTCAAAATATTAGTCAATCCAGAATTTCAGTGGTTATAGCATGAAAGCATATGAAAGGCAATGAACTGCTGTAATACTTCAACTTGCACTCCTGCAGAAGAATTCACCAGAGGAGTGTGTGTAGGGTGGCTAGAAAGTAATTAAATAAGGAATACTTCTTTTTGAAAACTCAAAGAAATACAAGGAAGGGCACCAGATGATGTTTCTGCTAACACTTGCTGAATAATAGTGAATCCAACTGCAGCTTTGTTAACACCATCTACCATTGCATTTTAAGAAATGAAAGGGTCCTGGACTACTATAGCTGTTCCAGCACATATAATCTAACTGAGAGGAAAAAAAAGTTCTTGGTTACTCAGTCAGTGCATGGACCTCTGGTGCACCTACCTTTGTCTTGTCTCTACTCTTGTACTATCATTTAGTGCTGGTTTTGGACAGCTTATTCTATTTGCTTTTCTCCTTTGCAAAATCTCAGTTCATAAAACAAACTGAAGAATGTTAACAAGGATGCTTCTCTGACAGCTGTGTGATATGCTGCTATCTTGCATGTGAGGAATATGCATGGAGTCCTCCAAAGTTTGTGTAGACACAATCCATGTGCCTTGTGAAGACATAAGGGGATAATGTTGCAAGCCTCACTCTCCATGAAAAGTAGGATCTAAGTCCAAGCATAACTCCTGCTTTGCTGGCTTTATGCTTCTTTCACACCTTACATTCTCATAAGAGCTAAGGAGTTTTTAACTAGAAATTTTAGTCTAAGCAATTCTGGGGTAGCACTAAAGGAGCTGTAGACTGAGAAGAGAGGGAGGCAAATATGTAATAGTATGGAAAAACACATTTTGGTTATTACCCATTGTATTTGTTTTGTAATTGGACCAGGATACCAATAGGTTTGTTCTGGGATATCCTCTGTTCAGACCTAGACAAACATGACACTAATCAGAAAACACTGGTAGGTGTTCTGTGTGGTATATAAAAATGCTTTAAAGTCACTCTTTTATTTGCTTTGCATAAATCTAGGAATCGAAAAATTTTTCCCTTCCATTTCACAGAAATTTGGGGTTGGATAGTCCAGGATTACTTGTTTAGGCAGCTGGAGAGAAGTGCACGTGGCTTTGGCACATGCATGCTAAGATGTATCTTACAATGCTGCTGGCCACAGAAACTTCTGTGGGTAAATAAGATTTCTGTGTCAAGAGCTGTCCATATGGCCCCTTTCATCAGCACTAATTCCACTTAGATTAACTGCACAGCACGAATATGGGTCAAAGCCTGGATTGTTGGGAGAATGAGTTACTGCTTGAAAATTGCTTCCCACAGAAGTACTTGTTGGCAGCTGAGATCATAATGCTCACACTACTCACAATAACCCACTTTGAGATGTATTTAGAGAGGGGTCTTGGCAGTCTGCTTGCTGCTTTTTGATACAAAGTGCAGGCCTTGGTTTGTAATCCCACTCAGCACATCAGGGCAATAGCTGCTGGGCCATCATCTTCTGACTTTATCTAGCACAAGGCAAGGCATCTGCATTTGGACCAGCAATACCAACCACTTTGGGTAACATTTTTCCCCTCAGCCTTTAGCAAGAGGAGAGGAACTATTCTTTGAAATACGGCATTATTTTTTATAGAACTAAACCTGCTGGGTTGTTCCTGTGAACACTGTGCCCCGACTGCAAGGGGTGAAAGGAAACCGAGAGACCCAGGGGAAAGAAGAGAAGGAACATCTCATGATGTCCCTGGCTCGCATATGTCCACGGTTCCAATGAAAGTTGCTGCTTGATTTCCTTTCTCCTTTGTCTACTCTACTGGTGGCATAGGTCCTGCATTGCAGTCAGTCATTCCTAAATCTGGTTGTCTCCTATTATGTCGGGATGCCTTATGGGGGAATTATAAAACTTACCCATAAACGGCCTGCTTCATAATGTAGATCAAAGCTACCATGTGAATAAACTTTGTTTGTTTGTTTAAATCTGAAGTGATCTTCAGAGCCCAGTTCCTATTGATGCATGGCTACATTTTTCCAAAATTCACTCATACTGTTTAGAAAGAGAAATGCTTTTGACCCAGACCTGGAGGTGCTTTAAGCACAGGCTGTCCTAAGCAGTTAGAGGTATAGGTTAGAGGCTAGAACCTGCCCACACTGCAGTGAGTACAGAGGTAAGATTATTTCAATGCCACCAGCCTTCCCATGTTTGTCACTACTCTCTTCCCTTCTGCTCTGGATAGATAAACTATTGACAATTGACTAGGAAATAAGTGATCACAACACAGAGTTGTGTTGAAAGAAAACTTTCTCTTTAGATGCTGATGATGGGACTGCAAGGACTTGGGACATAGGCATAGTTTCAGTGTGAAGAGGCTTACAGTTTGGTTAGGAAATTTACATGCTTGTTTTCTAGCGCTAATACAGCAGTAGAGAAATAAGAGACCCAGTGAAACTTTTTATTCACTGGAGCTAAGGGCCTTGTGGACACAAGAACAAGGCAGGTGTTTGCTTCTTGCCTCTGCTACTGACTTAAATTTTGACAACTTTTGCAATCACATTCTGCTTGCATATATAGTGCCCCCCTTATCCACCTTTGTAGATTAAAAACATAAAGTATTTAACAAGTAGCTTAAAATTAAAGTAGACAGAGCAAAGGTGGATGCAGTTTTGAGTAGATGGTGAATCCCTCACCTTTTTCCTGGTTTCATGATCTTATGACAGTGTGAAGCATCCTCCCATCCATTTAGTAACGCAATGCAGGATGTTCACTATGGAAGTGCACACGCTTCAATGTGCATGCTGTCTCCTAAGCAGTGCAGAGAGAAGTCAATGTACCTGAGGAATTTCTATTTAATTATTTTAGTACATGCATAAATTATGACATCTGCTTGTGCTGCACACAGTCATGCTTGCAAAGATATTCCTGGCAGTTGTGAGAAACTTGGTATAGAGAGTTGTTCTAAATTTCTGAATGGTTTGCATGGCCTAGAAGATGAGCAGTCTAATAAAATAATGTATTTCCTATACATGGTTGTAAAACACACTGGGATCATTAAATAACAAATATTTTGGGGCTAGATTTGTTTTGCTTTCTTTGTGAGAGTGTACTTTTTTGGAAGCCTTCTATGGCTGTTTTGAGACCACCGTACTAGGAACTTTCTTCAGTATTTTCCCATCTCTTTTTCTTCTAAATGCAGGGAGCACAAAATATTCTTCTGGCATTTGAGCTGCAGTTATTTTGAGTGGCTCCAAACAGAGAGAAATGTGTTTCTGCGGTAGTTACTGCAGAGAAAGAATTTTGCTGAAATGTTTCTCCCCCACCGCCCTTTAGTGGCTGCAGAAAAGAAGCCAGTGTTTGAGGCCCCAGCTCCATGCATCTGCTCGATCAGTTTAGGCCAATTTTCCCCCTCCCCCATCCCCTTTTTCCATTAGCAAACTAGATATAAAACAGAAGCCATTGGATAAATAGGAAAAATGTGTAGCAGAGGAAGCCCTTGTGATTAGGGAGCTGTTAACCAGTTATTTCATGTCCGGCTTTCAGTGTATTTATAAAAATGATGCTATTCAGTGACACGTCGAATTACTATAAATGGTATTGGCTCAGTTGCTTTCTCATGAAAGCCAACTTGCAATTTATTTTTAACTTGGGCCCACTGATTGTTTTTAAAGTTAGTGTAGTATTTGTTAAAGATGCTAAAGTGGCAGGCAAAGCGTGGGCAATATACATCAAATTTGCTCACAGCCTGTCTTGGCAGTGTACTCCAGAGTCCTGTGGAAGCACATTAGGAGTGAGCAACATGGTCAATGCCTGTCCATTTGCTGCTTGGCTGTTCTGGCGAGATGGCTGATGGATGTGATTTGTGGCAGCTGCAGTGCTTGGTTTTGTGATGTGGAAGCTTGTCCATTAAGAGCTGGCCCAAGACCCAGTAAACTCCTCCTCCCTCTCTTATTTCCACTAATCGCCAGCAGCCATCACATCATTACATGCATTTATAATGTCCTTGTTGAGACTTCACTGTGTGCACATGGTTTAAATCAACACCTTCCCAAAGAGGGGGAGCAAAAGTACTAGAACTCCCTACCTGCCTCCAACAGTGTGCTTGTAAACTTCAGGGACAGAGAGAAAGCAAAATACAGCTCATGGAAAAGTGCCAGGAGGTTCTGAGTCTACAGTTCACACTATGCTTTGGACAAAGAAGTGAGATTTTCATCATGGTCTACATGTGGTGAGGCTTAGGCTTCCATACAATTCTTCTCCATCAAATTTCACAGAATAGAAAATACTCTGGCATTGTGATACCTGAGGCAGGTTCTCAAAGCGGTTGTCACATTTTAAGGCATCTGTCTGGTCTAGTTCACTTGATGAATAGTGGCTAATAACTGTTACCTAGAAGTGTGGAAGGAGACCATTTCAAGCCTGGAACATGGGTCTTATCTCCCTTGCTTTATTTAGATAGATTGCAGCTCTCATCACACTCGCTAGAGTTTCCAAATAGTCTTCAGGGCTATCAATCTTAGTAAATGAAACATCTGTGGGACTAAAGCATTGTACAAAGCTGTATTAAAGACAGCTCTAGCCTGGTTTGCAACTTGAAGATGAGAATCTTACACAAGTGCTAGGGAGCCACTCCCATGCTAATTCAATCCCAAAGAGCACGCATTCATTCCAGCGTCACAATCTTCTGGTTTCCAGTTATGTTCCCTCAAGGATCAGTACCTGTACAGTACCTGTACAGTAACTGTACAGTACAGTGCATGAAATGGCAACACTTGACATCTAGATTGAACAGGCAATTCAACAAAATATCATCGGGCAGAGGTTTTTTTGCACTGGGTCAAACAGAGTATACAAACTTGGTATATCTTTCTTTGCTTTCTCTGATTCTGAGAGATCCAGTGCATCATAGAAAGTGTTGCTTTCAGAACTTTTAGCCTGTCCTTGGTAGACATCCAACTTGTGTGTCTTGAGAGATCCTTCTTCATAATATTTACATTTAATATTCTGATTGGAATGGAGAAGACAGCATTTGTTTGTACACTACTGGGGTGAGAAACAGAGAGTTTTTAATCATACTACAGGACAGCCTTTTTGCTAACAGGCTGTTTTCTAGTCTGGAAATTTTATAACCTACTTAAGTAAAAATAAGTATCTCTTGGCTGAGATTTAACAGCAGATGCATTTGTGCTTCTGATTATTCAAGTATTGCTACTTAAGTAGGTGAAATATAATTAAGAATAATTTAAATTAATTTATTAATTTTGACTCATCTTTAGTTTTACTGCTACCATAGTTGAGAGCAGAATTCAGTCCTTACACCCATTTAACCAGGAAATGGCTTTGCCTTGTCTATGTCTCAATTTCGTCATCTGGCAGATAGAGGGATGATTTTGTTGCTTTGAAATTCTGTTTGATAAAGAAATAAAATCCTTTTTTGCGATCCAGTACCCCTTTCCTGCTTATTGTGTTTATTTGCTTACTTGTTAATTCCCTTGTTTAGTAACTTGGAGATTGCAAAGACCCTGCCAGTATGTTCACTGCTTGCATGGACTGACTCAGTAGAAGGCATCCTCTGGTAGGTAATGGAACTATAAGGAAGAAGAAATAAGATAAAGTAAAAATCAGACCATACTTGGTTCAGCATTGTGCTCACGACCCAGCGTGGTTGCGCTGGAATCCTGCTGATGGAATGTCCTGACATTATGGTGTTTATTTCCACCACAGCCCTGAAATGTAAACAGGACATCGTTGGATGCTAATCCAAGGGACTGGAAATGACTTGAGAATCCTGGACGCTTGGGCTATTGGTAGGACACAGGGAAGTGGATTTTACAGGAAGATTGGCATATAGTACTAGCAGTGCACTGGATCACACGTCAGAGGGGGTGTTTTCAGGATGGGTATCTGACATACATTTGTGGGGAGGAACAAAACACAGCACTAGTGTCAAAAGAAGTGCATCAAAATATGCAGAAACTTGCAAGGAAAATTGGCACATTAGGATGCTCTGTGGATCTGGCACTAATGGGATGAAAGACCAAGACCTTGCCTTGAACTTGAAACATATGCAGAATAAGTGGCAGGTTATCATTGTGCGAATTATTTTCCTCTGTGCCTTATAATGCAAAGGTGCATTCACATGAGGAACGTGAAAATAGAAGAGAGGTGGCTATGTTGAATCTTTTGCTCCAGCCCTAAATCCTGGAGGGCATGGATGGGAAGTAGCACGGTCAGGGAAATGTTGGTTTAAGTGGTTTAATGCACTAGAAAGCTGTCTGTGCTTCTCTTAGGCAGCCCTAAATAAATGAATGGGTATTGAACTTCCAGTCATAGTTCCCTCTCCCATGAAATAGAAATGGACACATACAACTTGCATAGGTTGATGCCTGTACTGTGTTTGGGGAAGAGGGAGATGAGCCATGACAAAGCTATCACCATGTGCTGTGGGGCACATGAGACTCACATTGTTGGAAAGAGGGTTGCACCCCACTTTTATCCTACTGGAAGACCTTGACTCTTGCAAGGACCAGCTGTTAGTGCCTCCTCTGTAGCACCCCCAGTAGCAGCAAAGACAGAACTGTGTTGTAATGAATATAAAGGGAGTTCTTTATTGAAGTTGCTAAATGCATACAGACCCTGTAATTCACGCTGGCTCTCCAGCTTCCAGACTGGCTGCCTGCTGCCTGATGTTGCCACACAGGCTCTCCCTAAGTCTTACTCTGGCATCTGTAGCAATAAAAGGGTCGGCTAAAGAGAAAATTAATCAAGTTTTCTGTGCTGTGAGTATTGTTCACTGTTTTTTGTAGTAACTCTCCACACACTCTACTGGATACATTTTGCAGCAAGGCATAATTTTGTGGTAGGCATTTTCTGACTGCTCTCACAAGCATCTTCCTGGCACGCTTGCCAGTGTTGATACCTTTTGAGCAAAGTGCTTTAAATTGAGCCTCTGCTATGCTGCTTGGGCTGGGCTTCCATCCGGATCTGAAATTTGAAATTTATTACTTGGAACTCGCTTTTAAATGTGGAACTGGCTTTTAAATGTGAAACTGACACCAGTTTCTTATTACTTACCAAGTCCTGAGGGCAGAGTAACATTCCTGACTCTGCTGTAGGTGTTAATGATTTCATCAACTCAAGAAGCACAGAGCTCTGAACTCTGCTCTTGGCAGCTAGTAAAGAAAGGAAACTGACTTTCAAATATTTTGGGTTTTTTTAAAGTTGTTGTGGGTTGGTTTTTTTAAATTTTTTATTATGTTTACATTAGCAAACTGGAATTTGTTGGACAGACTTTTTTTTTTGTTGACTACTTAGTTCTTAGAAATCAAATTGATAGTAAAGCCTTATTAGGCTGCTGGAACTGGTCTTGCCAAGCACCTCTGAAGTTGCAAAAGAATAAGAATCTGAGTGGGCCTGCTGTGGGTGCAGGCCGAAGAGTTTCGTTTACTTGGTATGTTTTCTATGCCTCAAAATAATCAGGAAGGATGCTATTATGCAGATTTTTTTCTATATTGCTTTCAGTTGCATGCAAATAGCTCAAAAGCTTTGCTTCAAATCTGGAGAGATTCCAGGATGTGGTTTCTTGTTTTTAGAATAGTTTCTGTCTTGTGCTGTGCAGGAAGATGGCACTGTGAGCAAGGATGAGGATTTGAAATCTGAATTAACTGTCATTACTCTGGGTTTTCATGCTTACTTGTTGAATGATCTTAAGCAGACCATCATTCTCTTCATACCTGCATTGTGATATCCTTGTGTCTTGTCAGGTTGCCATGAGACATAACTTCTTCTGTTTTAAACTTGACTAACTCATTTGATCCAAGAGTGAGCTGTTTTTGAAGTGACCATGGGAAAGGCTGCTGCAGAGGTCATAAATGGAATGTTACGGAATTTAACATTGATTAATCCCAGGTATTGATGGATAAGACTCAAAAGCTTATCCTGTAATTATATATAGAGGTGCTTAAAAGGTGACTTGTTGATCACCATTTATAATTAGCTATGCAGAAAACATTTCGCGATAGTGTTTTTCAATCTAGAAAAAGTAAGTCAGGGCCCAGGCTCTGGAAATTGAAACTTGGCAGATGAAACACAATATCTATAGTGAAAGGAAGTTTACCGAGAGTTGTGGTAGATTTTCTACTCCTGGAAATCTTTAAATCAAATGAGATGCCTATTGAAAAGTTATATTCTACTTCAGGCAGGAATTAATTTAAGGCAATCTTATGGCTTGTGCTATGCATGAGGTCAGACTAGCTGATTGGTACAACCCTTTCAACTTTATAGTTCATAAGATTTTCTATCAGATTTGTGAGTGTGAGTCTGAGGCCAGTGAAAGCCAAATAAACCTGAGGCCAGAGTTTTACGTTGCCGCCTTTCACATCCTTCATTCTTCCAGCCTGTATTCACTTGTTGCCCAGCTAACACATGGAAATATCGTCTGTTGCTTTTATCTTCTTATCACTGCTTGGTTATCACTTAGCTTGCTACCCATCTGCAGTACTTTCCCCATGTGTCTTAAAATTGTGGGATATTTCTTTTTTTGTTTTGCTTGTTTTCTTGAAATGGGATTTGAAAAGTGAGAAAGTTTGAGCAGATCTAAAAGGCAGCATTTCAGGTTCTAGACACAGTTGGACATTCCTGCTCTGCTGTTCCTTTGGCAATCATTGATATAGGGCATTCATATGTATTTGTATTTATTGATGTTGTTTTAATTTTTCTCCCCAAGCACTGTAGCATTCAAAATTGCTCAGCAAAAGAAAGGATCCTTGACTGCTGAGTTATTCCCCATCCTATGCCAGATAGAGATTTGCTTTTGGTTTCCTGCTCTATTTTATGGCACAAGGCAATTAGCCCAGTGGGTCTTGTTTATTCTGTCTCCTACTGTGTGCTACACTACCTGTTCAGAATGGATGATGCAACTCTGGGTAAGAAGAACTTCCATATTCTTGACCAAAGTAGCAGCTAAATGATTGCTATTGCTGAAGGACTGCAGCTGGTAATAGCCCACAGGTGTTGAAGTTGGAGAGGACAATCACTTGGCTGTTTGAGGGACTATTTTCAGAAAACAGATTAGATCTTGGTAATTGTTCTTTTCTCTTACTGACACTGGTGGTTAGACTTTCAAAAGAGCTCAGTATGTCTCATGCAAATTTTTCCATTAAGTTTTTCCCATTGAAAAGGTCTGTTCTCAGAATTGCCACATTTTGAAGAAAACAAGGATTTTCCCAAATGTTTCCACGTTCTTATGAGAGCTGGATATTTCAAAATTTGTGATAAATCATGCCAGAAACATGTATTTATTTGTAATTATTCCTCTCTCTTTTTTTTATGCTGCTGAATGCTATGCAATCAATGGTGATAGATTTTTCTAAATTGTTTTCTTTATTATATTTATGTCTTTTTTTTGTTTGTTTGGGTTTTGTTGTTGTTGGTTTTTTGTTGGTTTCTTTTTTTTTGTTTTGTTGTGGTTTTTTTTTTTTTGTTTGGTAAAAGGGGAAAAATATTGGTGAAAAGGGAAATGTCTTTTTTTTTTTCTTTTCTTAAAAAAATCTCGAAATACATTCCCAAATCTAGAATAACTTGCCCTTTTTTTTTTTTTCCAAAATGACTTTTTTTTCTTTTTCAAGACCGTACTTTTAACCAGCTATGTTCAATAAGCACTCCTTTTGGACATTTGCTTCCTTTTTTTCATTGAAATGGAAACTGAATAGTTTTATGTAATCTGCTCTTGATGGCAAGAGCAAAAGTCTCTTTGAAATCTAATTATTGAAATTCAAGTGCATGCATGGCAAGTGAAGTTTGCAGATTACATATATATCACTCTTTTTGCAAGCAACAGTGGTGAAGAATGCTAGGCTGCAGAGCAGACTGATAAGATCAATGCATTTAGAGAAAGGATTTCCTGCATTTCCTCTAAATAGTAAAATGTTCCTTTTAGGACATGCAGTTGAATGGAAAAAGTATCAACTAATTGAGATGTTCTCTTCAATTAATCCCGGTTTTGAATGAATGCCTCGAAGGGCCACATATGCCTCAGAGAGGTCAGGCTAGCTGTCTTTGCAGGCATCACTTCAGGTAAGCCTTTAGAACCATTGTACCAAATTCTTCTTACTCTTCAAGGACTAACTCCACAAGACAACAACTTGGACGTGGCTGAATAAGCTCAGCTACTGCATGGGATAGGCCTGGCCCCAAGGGATGTTGGGAAATTTTGCTGGAAGTAACCTTACTCACAGCTTCTCCTGGGCATAGTCTAGCAGGTGAGTGTCCTGAAGAGACCAAGCAGCTGTATGGTAAAGATTGCCTGAAGAGAGAGAACACCTGTCTCGTGGGCCTTGGGGGGGGGGCTGTGTTGTTTTTCCGGCATAGAGTTGCAGGCAGTTTTATTTTAGGATAATCTAAAATGTAAGGGTTGCTTTTGGTTTTCCCCTGGTTTTTTTATGTGTTTGGAGATAAAAATCAAGCTGTCTTGAGAGGAAGCCCTTCTGATTTTGAGAACAGTGTAGAAAAGACATTGCCCAAAGTCTCTTTCAGAGGCTTATCTGATAGATAATGTGTGCAGTGCAGGAGGGTGGCAAGGCAGGGCCATGCGTACCCTCACTTGGCACACGGTATTTTGGTGAACAGGAGAGTGTGTTTGATTTAAGAATTCCATGGGGAGTGGCTTTCTCTGTAGCACTGGTGCATTGCTGTGGGAGTTAATACCTTTCCTTCAGATCTGGCTAGGAGGAGGCATGCAGTAGCTAGTATGCTTTGGGAGAGCCACAGGCAAGAGAATGTAGCTAGAAGGTAGTACAGGATGGTGAGTGTGAAGGAGTGAAGATGAGCTGCTTGCTACTGGATAACAGTCATTTTCAGCATTATGATCTCTCTAGCCAGGTTTCTGTGGAGATGATCCCTAGTACATAAACTGTCAAATGTTTGGGGAGCTGCATGCTGCTGAGCAGGAAATAATTCAAATTCCTTATCTTCCACACAACAGGCTCAGGAGAAATCCTGCCAAGACAGCTTGCACCCAGGCCTCAGGGAACAGGGCTTGACCTCTGAGAAAAGGGTTTTCTGGGGCTTTGCTTACAAAAAAATGAATTCAACTACTTTGTAAGCATTTGCCCTGAAAAGCTTCTGAAGGACAAATACTAGGTGGCAGTGGTTAGCAGTCCTGCTGTGGCAAAAATCCCATCTCATTCCCACGGAAATCAGTGGTTAAACTTCCGCTGACTTCGGTGCAAGCAGCTGAAATATACAAAGGGGAAAATTCTGCACAACCCTTAACTTCTGGAGAATCCAAATCCAAACTCAAGGTGGTTTTTTGTTTTGTTTTGTTTTGTTTGGATCATCACCAGTTATGAAGGCTTATTCTCATGCAGAGAAGTAATGAAACTGTAGATTAGCATGTCTAGGGAATGTCTTGGAGCAAGCCAGTGCGATAGCCCCTGGTATGGGAAAAAGTAGGCGTAAAAGTCCACTGTGTTTGTCACTGCCACTGCCTCTGTTAATGCAGGAACAGTGTCTATGTTGTGGATAGCACTAGAAGTGAGAAACAGTAGTTTGATAAGTGGTACCAGTCAAGAGCTTTTCTTTAAGCCTGCCTCTATTTGTTAAATCCTCTAGGGAACCACAGATGTTAATGACAGTTTTGTCATTAACAGAGTTTGATACACATTACCAGTCAAGAGCTTTTCTTTAAGGCTGCTTCTACTAGTATTAAATTGTTTGGGAATTCACAACTTCTAATATTAGTGACAAAATTGTGTTGTCATTAGTGTTTGGTTTTGAGAAAGGATGGGAGAGTTGCCTAATGCAGTGGAGTAGCAATCTGAGTCTTTTTTGGCTGACTGACACCTTCTCTGTGATTTTTTTTTTTTTGTGCTGCAAGAACTTATAATAAGTTTGCGTATGGAAAATATGCCAGTGTTTTTATTTCTAACACAATTTCTAACTTCTGTGCATGGTCCTTTATTTTGCAGCTTGTTCTTTTCTGTCATTAGCAGACATTGGCATAAGAGAGAATTTCTGCAATATTCTGTTGTCATGCAACACAGTCTGGATCTGAACATAGCAATAAGTTCCCTAAATGCTTACATAGAGCTGTAAATGTTGATAAGAGGACTTACCTGGTAAGAGGACTTTGGAGAAATTTGACTCCTTGCTTAAGAAAGGTGAACTCTTTCAGTGGTGCCTGGTGACAGAAGAAGAAGTAAAGAGCATAAACTGAAGCACTGGGAATTCCCTCTGAACATAAGGAGCTTATTTCCTGTGAGAATGTCTGAACAATGGTACAGGCTGCTCAGAGAAGTTGTGGCTTCATCCTTCGAATTCTTCGAACCCCAAATTGGCATGGTCCTGAGCAACTTGCCCTAGCTGACTCTGCTTGAGCAGGGAGATTGGACTAGACAGTCTGGAGAGGCCCTTTCGAAATTCAACTGCTGAGATCAGTATTTCAGCATTTTCTTGAGGGCTGACTACCTGCCTGGCCCAGCTTTACCTCAAAAAGGAGCAGCAGGATTCATGAGGATTTATTGTTACATCTAGACTGTGAAACGCTTCCTAGTGCTTTCCCTTTCCTCAGCTCCATAAGGTGTGTGGTGTGTGTGTCTTGGCTGTTGACCATGTGAAAGTTTTCAGCATGTGGCTTCTGGGGTCAGGAAGTTGGGCCTTCCCTTGAAAAGATTCTTGGTAGTATACATTGCTTCTAAGTGTCCTCTTTAATCCCTCTTGCACATGGAAACTATACCTTTTTCTTAAAGAGGATATTTTGACTTGTTATTTCACACTTTGCTTTTCTTCCTCTACCAGTTGCTCAGAACTCGTTTGTCAGCTTCTGAATGAAAGGTGCTTCATGGCTCACCCCACTGCTACCCTGCTCCAAGAGTTGTTTGGCCTGCCTCTTAAAGAAAACCTGTCATCTTAAAGAAATATCTGAAAGGTTTTCTTGTTAATTTGGGGGTTGTTTGGTTTTAGAGTGTTTGCAAAGTAAGAAAACTCTCTTTATAAGTGTTTGAAAGAAGCACTGTTCCTTGAGAAAGACACATAAATTTTCTTCAGTGAAGCTGAAGGCAATGTTTTAACTTTTTGTCTTCCCGTCCACCTTTTCCCCCCTCCCAGCCCCCAATTCTTCCATGTATTTCATAGAGATTAGCCTCTACTGCCTGGTAAAAGTATGTGGACTTGTAAATTTTTCCACAGTTTAGACACGGACAGAATAAAATGTGTGGTTTGGGATTCTAATGTCCCCTTCATGGAAAAACATGGATTGAAGCATAAAATGGAGCATTGGAGCCTTGTGAGATGGGGCTCTTTGTGGGGTGTAGTACTCGAAGGACCCCTGACTTTTGGCTCATCTGACTCAGGCTTTGCGGGGACCAAGATGCTTCAGCTATTCTTCCGAGCTTGTTTCAGAACTCTAAAATTGCAATCCCACTAACTTTTGGATCTGATGAGCTGAAGCAGTTAGTCACCTTTGCAGCTTTGTACAGACCCACTCCTCACTTAGTACTTGGGAAACAGCACTGATGAAGGACGGTGTGGTGGAGCATGGCCAAGCAGGAGAGGACTCAGTACAGGGGGATGTACATACACATTGTTATTCTTTTCTGCACTGCATAAATTCTATTTTCTTTCGGGAATGTTGAGCTGCAGGTAGTATGGAGAGAGAAAAAGAGGCCTGGACCTCTGAGTGGGACTTGTTTAAGGAAAATTTTAGCACTGTGACCCTACTGGGGCTGTGCGTCCAAAATGCTGGAGGAGAGCCATAAAACAAACCCGCATAAAATAAACTTGCTGTACATTTTCATATTGGTGTCCTCAGCTACTTTTGGTTTATCAAAATGTTGTGGGCTTTTGGGTCTGTCTGATGGTGGGAATGAGAACAAGAAAGGTAGATAAATATATATAGATATATGGACCATAATAAACCTTTGTTTTAGTCTCTCTCTCTTTAAGTCTCCTTACTGAAGTGCTTCCTTGACTGGAAGCAGATGGGAAAGAGCAAAAACCTGTGCTCTCAATGTTCTAATAAAACTAGTGGAAGGGAATTCCTTATAGCCGAATACTTCTGAGAGAAATTGCAAATGCTTTTGCTTTATATAGAGGCGACAGAGAGCTTGAACTAAGGTCAAGTATTTGCTACAATAGCAGTCAGTGAAGTTTGAAAGAGGGTGCAAAAGTCTGGACTGAGGCTGATTGATTATTTTCAGATAGCAAAGGAAGGAAGAATTGCATGGAAGTTTTGTGTTTTTCTCTTCTAGAACTGCACTGAGGGTGGTGTGTGTTTGGTTTTGAGATGCCAGAAACATTTACTGTGTAGAAACACCTTGTACTGAAAACCAGGGATGTATTACCAAAGCAGTGAAAGAAGGCTAGAATTTTGACTCATATTTTGATAGCTGAAGTTCATGTTCTACTGTCCAAAACATGTTTGTTCACAAGCTGCTTGTGAGAGCTCAACTGACCAGCAGAACAGGAGGACACTGTATTACTATTCACCAGCAATCTAAAAACCCTAGGGTTGTGAATGCCTGCATGTTATTTGTGGATGCCTGCATGTTATTTGTGGACGGATGGGGCTGTTGGTGGCTCCTGAATGTTAGTGTGCTGGCATTAGCTTATTTCCATGGGCTTGTGTCAGAAGTGATAGGCAGGTGAGTACAAAGATATAGCTAGTGAAGAGAATCTGCAAATTGAAGGAAGGAAAGAACATAAAATGTCTCTTTGAAACCAAGAGGCATGCCGAACTGTGGCACATCCCCACAAGTCCTTCCATCGGTGAGGGGAAAAGGTCTGCTTTCTCCTATGTGTCTTGTGTTAGTTATCCCCTCCAGAGCCAGTACTCTTATCTACTGCTGCTCTGTGATACTGAAAATCTGTGGGTGAGCATGATCAGTGAGAAAACTACATGTAGGTCTTTGCTGGTGGTGGTGATGGGAGTGCAGAATGGAGAGAGCTGAAGGTTGCTGCAGAGCAGTCCATGACGTATGACTTTGAACTCTGGCACTGGCTGGTAAAGGTGCAGAGGCTCTGACCAGGGCCTAGAGAGAAAGAAAAGCTTTGACTATGCACAGCTTGAGAGCAGCTTCTGCTTAGTGGTAGTGATGCTTAGAAGTAGTGACTACTCTGCCCTCGTTTTCTTTCTAATTTGAAGCAAACTGTTTGAGCTGTTACAAGAGCATGGAAGAGTATAGCCGGGCAAAGAAAATTTAAGTAGAAGCCTGGAAGTATAGCTGAAACATAAAAATACTAGACATATGGCATATGTTGCTTTTCTGAATCTGTAGTCAAGGTTAAAAACCAAGCCTGTTTTGAGTACATCCAGGCTGGCAAAAGCTCTGTGGAACACTGAACAAGTACATATATGCTTTCTTGTTCCAGTGTGAGGTATTGCCTCCAATTTAGACTTAGCTTTTTGTCTCACTGTTCTGCCTACCTCTTCAAATGAAGAACAGTTTTTAAAGCCCAGATGAAAAGGTGTTTTATCTTCAATCTAACCATTCCTTTTAAAAATCAATTGTTAAAAGAAGAAAGTTTCTCTACCAATTCTGCTTCTAGCACCATCAAATTTTAATTATAGAAATTGCAGGAATGAATGCAGTTTTTCATACTGGCCCCTACTGAAGTTTTTATATGACTTGGAATACATTCCACAGGAGTCAGGAAATCATGATTTGGATGCTCTGGATGCTTTGGATTGACTTTGCTAAATTCAGCTCAAAAGGCCTTTGGAGAAAATGAAATATCTGGGGAGGCTAAAAGAAAACAAATCTCAGGTGCCCACCTGGCACAATTTCAGTAAGGGCCATTTCATGGCCCTGAGTCTGAGTTCTGCTTGGAAAAGTCAATTGCTTGCTCTATGAGGTTATGTGTTTCCATCAGAATTAATAGGAGTCTGTTGCACCCATGGAGTGGAAGCGATATAGAGAATGTATGTTGCTCACTCATCTGAGGAATGAAAGACTCTTGTAAAGTCTCCATAACTTAATTTGAATAGTAGGTTCACCCTGAAATTACTGCCTTGATAAGATGAACAGAATTTTGAGTAGACCTTCCAATATCCTTCTGAAGAGAGGGATAAAATGCTTCTCTTTTTTTCTTTTTTTTTTTCTTTTATCCTTTTCTTTCTTTTGCTGCTGACTTTGCCTACATGAATATGATTTTTAAGGGATTCCCTGGCAAAAAAAGGTCTGAAAGACTTTGCTTTACAGAATATAAACCCCTTAGTATGTGATAAGAAAGAGGTTTCCGCTGGAGTAATCTCAGCCTAAATATTTGAAGAACTGAATATATGAAGACATAATTTTTTATTTTTTATTTGACTGAACCATTGGCTCGTTGACCCACTGGCACTACCTGCTCACCAAGGTTCCTTCCGCAGCCTGCGACTTGCTGTGATGCACCCACAGAACGTAGCATCCTTCCAGATAGAAAACTGATCTTTCCTCTTGCCTTTTGCTCTAGTTCCTGTGATAAGTGGTTTCCCTCTCTTTAGTTATTTAGTAACTCAAGCTCAAATTTTGATCCTTAGAGACACTTCTTCCAACTTCAAAAATGCTTTCTTTGGTGCGGTGTACTTGGTTAGAAGGCGCAGAGTGATCTCATTTCCAAGATACTGTAAGTGTTGTTTTCTCTCTATCAAATGAACAAGACAAAACTGCTTCTCAAGGTGGATCCAGTCACAGCATTAAAGTGTGTTTTGGGGTGTTTTGTTTTGCTTTCTTTTGGACATCCTCTTTTGCACAGAGGTTTCTGAGGTGCTATGAAAATAACTCTCTTGAAGGGCATTTCTAACTATGGACAGCTTTCTGGGAAATGCTGGGATTTGATGACTGTGAGCTGTTTGCCATGTCGTCATAATATTGCAATTTAAGTGGAGACCAACTCTTACTGTAGGAGTATTCCAGCAGATGCAGAAAATATGTCCTGCAATATTGATATGGATATGAAACGTGCTCTGGGAATCAAGGAGAGTTAGTGCTGCTATTAGTAGACCCTATAGGAGATGAATTGTTTCCTTACCAGGCATGACCTCTTAAAAATGTAGAAAATTTTTGCCTATGTTTGAAATCTCAGCATGAACAGGATAGTTGTAAGACCTTGTGGAGTTGCTCTCGTCTAAAGAACTGTGTTTTTTTTTCTTGGAAACAAAACAATGTTCCTTAAAACTACTTCCCACACAAACTCCCCTCTCTCGACATGCATTTCTTAATTTGTTTAATTCTGGAGTTGTCCCAGTGGAGCTTTTTGTGATTAATAGCTGATAACACTGTAAAACCAGCAGTAAGAACATTTCCTGGGCAGTAGCCATGCTTCTTACAGGCTGTGTTTGACTGATGTTAGGGTATGGACAGAACAAGCACTAGGGAAGAGTTCACCCAGAAGAGTATCTCATTGGTATGGGCTCAATGTTTGCTTTATACATATGCTAGTTTATCTTCTTTTCAGAGATTTGGAGAAGGACCCACTTCTCTGTACAATTTTATCTGTTTTAAGCATTTGCTACTGCAGTGTGATAAACCCTTTGCTTGTAATATGAATGACTGAGGGGAGAGAAGGAAGTAAAACATGAGGATTCCATAGCATTAGTGCTGTTTTCATCTCATATTTATTGGTCCAACAGTCGATAGTTAAAATTTAGTGATAGGCTGGCAGCTTGTGTGCAAATTGTTGTAAAAAAAAAAGTATTTTCTCTTGGATTTGCCATCCAGACCAAATACATAGTTGGTCTTGATGTTTCAGAGCTTCTAACATTTTGCAGTTCCCACTTATTTTGGTGGGAGGTAGGTGCAAAGGTTGTATGAAAATTGAGAGTGCTGCCTTGTTCAAATGGGTTTCTGAGCAGGGAGAGTGGCAAAGGCTGCTACTTCTTGTTACTAGAAAGATTTTGGTTTTGATTGGCTGTGTTTTCTCTTCAGCTAGTAGAAAATGGGGATAACAGCAATTTCAGCCTTTCTTGCAGTGGGAGATATTTTTGTATAGTATGTGTTTATCTCATAAATATCCCTGCCTGACCATGGCAGCAGGACCTAGACCTCATCTTGTACAAGGCAATATATGACTGATTACAGTCTCTATTTGTATGTATACCATCCATAAATTTAAGTTATAAAATAAACAAAAATTTATGATTTAAGTAAGTTTTAAATATGCTTCCAAAAGGTGAGACAAAATAAACTGTAGCAGGTGATGATTTGGATAAAATCCTGCACAACCTATCAAATAAGTCAGTGCCGTACAAAAGGACAACAAGCAGTGAAATTCCTACATGTTCTGCAAAGACATACATCCCTGGATGTAATAATAATGTTTGCAGACCTAAGGGAATAAACATATTCCTTCTCTGATGGAGGGTAGACTTCTGTTTGTATACAAAGGGCCTTCTTTTTGGATCATGTATAAGGACTATGAATCCAGATCAAGTAGCTGTTTAGAAGCAAGGTTGGTTTTTTTCGTTGTGTTTTTAATTTTTTTTCCAGTTGTGTGCAGCTGTGGTGGGGAGCTGAGGGAATTTTATACTGCAATCTGTTTTTCTGTGAAGTGTGCTCCAGTCTTTGTCAACAAGCTACAAGTAGATTGGGCTCAGAAGCTGAAAGAACTTGGTGTATCTTCAGGCAGGCTATTGACTTGCTGTAGATGCTTAGAAGTCCGGAGAGGACTACCCAGACATTTTCTGTATGCACCTTCTCTGCAGTTTTCTTTGGGTATCTAAGCATATGTTTAAAAATGACCTATACTCGGGAGAGGACAGTGTGTTGGTCAGTTACAATTCTAGGAAATCTTCCCTAGATATACTTCAGTTCTTAAACTTTTCTTAATCATGAATGTTAAGGGCCTTGATGTGAAATGAACATGACCTCTTGCCATGAGGATCTGGGAGACTAGATCTAGCAGCTATTGGCGGTCCAAACAGTGCAGTACATAGGGTTGGTAGCAATTGGCACAGGAACCACACCCTTGTGCACTATATGCTCTAGACCACGTGGATATGCATCACTTTGTAGAGAAGGTCCTCGCATTTGGGTATTTAAGGGGAGTCCTCCCTGTCCCTCATTTTACTACGCTATTTTCAACATAATGCTGTTTGCCAGAAGCACCTGCTGACCATGCCAGGAAGGTGACTGGTTTTAGGTAGCACTTTCTTTTCAGATCCTCTAAACTAATGTGTCACTCAGAGCATCAGCTCTGTAGATTTTGACCTAAATATAGATGAGGCCTTGTTCACTTTAATGCAATGAAACACTTACTGCTTTATGTTTTGAGACTGTTAAGTCATGGCTCTGAAACCAGCTTTCATTGTTGGTGTAAAGTCTCCTCCTGTAAATATTACAGCAGCCAGAAAATGTATTTTATCTGGATGCTACTTAAAAATACACACAGAAAACAACCCAAAATCTTTGAGCAAAACTCTTTCCAAATCTCCATTCTTCATGAAGACACGTTAGGTTAAAAGTTCAACAGTTTCACCAAACTGCTGGCTTGGAGTTCAAACCTACTTGCGTAATGTTGAGGTTTCAGGGCATTGAACCCAGAATATCCCTGGTCAGAATGTTGAACAAAAATAATGTTGGAATAAAATATGACCTTTTCTTGATTTTCTACAGTGAATTTATTTTTGGTGCCAAATTGACAACTCTTCAATCTAAGTAGTTTAAAAAATAGGTATATAAAATCAATGACACTTTGACCTTGTCTGTGCCTTGACCCATGGAAACCATCGCCGAGATGGAGTGAACATCAAAACCCACAGACCTGTTCCCTTTGTGAATGTGTCTACTGACTGTTTCTTCCATTTAGTGAATCACTAGAGAAGGCTTTTAACTGTCATCCCCACTGACGGCTTTTCAGTATATGGAATCAAACTGTGAACAATCATTTTTATTATGGACAGATTTGCAGTGACACGTAAAAGTACACTGTACTTTGGCTGGGGCACTAAATAGGAAAGTGACAGATCTGTAGCCTGGAATCTGGCCTTCCCAGCTGGCCTTGGTGAACATTAGTTTTGAAGTGGTTTAGTACTATCCACAAGAAATATGTAAAAGTCCAAATGGTCTCTGTGTTGGGTTTTTCCCCAGTTATACCCATTTGCTATAAAGACTGAGTTGCTTTTTGCAGTGAGGAAACTCCAGGAAAATTTTACTGATGCGGGTAGTTGACTTACCTGTCAATAGTGAAGATAGCACTTGTATACCTACATCTGTGGCTAGTTTCCAGTGGTTATAACCAAGGCATATTTCCTGTCAAGTTGACTTTTAACATCCCGTAGTGGCCCTGATCAGAGTGTTAGAGTGGAAATCAATTTTTTAATGCAATGATAACATCAGACAACATATGAAATATTCTTCTACTGATTGTCTGAATAAGAAAAAAACATTTCACATGGAAATGAGCTGGAGTTTGGGAAGATGTAATTGGACTTTTACCATTCATTTGTTTTTCTTGGAGCACACTGGCAGCTCTTACAGAGTATTTCTCTTTCAGTAGAGGCACTCTAATGCCCTCAGCTGCTTATTTTGTCTGGAAAATTCAGGCACCCAGGATAACGATGACAACAACGGCAACATTTTGACTCCCAAATCCCTTGGCAAAATAGTTACATCATGTCTGGAAATAATTGGGCAATGACAGAATGGAAAAATTACAATGACTCAAACAAGACAGGGACGCCCTTAGTAATGGGGTTTTGTGTGTTCGTTCTTCTGACGTGGCAGTTATTAGTGCTACTGGGAAACTCTGGATTGACTTCCTTTGTAACTAAACCCCACTCTTCCCAATGGAAATATTGCAGAGATTTTAAATTCCCAGACCAAGCTTTAGTACTAATCTAAAGTACTAATCTGCTTTACTAGTATTCCCAATCTTTTGGCATAGAGGATTGAGTGGGACACCTCGTTCTCCATATCACTCAATCCTTGGCTTCTTTCGTAAGGTGATCAAAGACTTTGCCCTGGGGTGTGGACGTCTCATCCTTGGGAGCTGATCTTATGGATAGAACTGACAGACATTACTTATTAGAGCCAGTTTCATACCCATGACTGGAATGATTTCATATCACAGACTTGTAAAAGGCACAGGACTTCATCTTCCTGTAGAGGAAAATAACCTTCTGCTCTGAAACTGAAGGAGCGATGTGCTGGTTCTGGCTGTCAGTGTGTATGTCTGCTTGACTGATGTTATCGTGGTCAATCTTCATTCTGTGATTTCTTATAGTGAATAAAGGCTTCATTTTATACTCCAGCTTCCAAGGCACTTTTTTTTCTGTAAAATTGCATCACAGTGTTGTACTCATCACCAAAAGAAAGTAAAGAAAATTGAGAGTCTAATTTGGGCTCTGCTGTCTAGATCTGTAGCTTCTCGAAAACACAGTTCAGACCCCCTCTGTTGAGTAGAACAGACACGAACTGGGATTATAGTATTTTCCTGAATTTATGGCCCTAGGATTACAGTATATTCTTGGCAAGCTGTAAAAATAAAATTTTTAGGATCTCAATTATTTCAAAAGTAAAATCTGTGTGTTGTAGACAGTGTTTGAAAAGGCTTGCTGCTGCATGGTCTTATCCTCAGTCAGAGTTGGGTCTTGGGGTGGCATCTGTGGAGTTTCTGGGATTCTGTTCCTATGTTTGCTTTTATGTAGTGTATTTCCCACTGGCTCTTACAGTCACAGCAACTTGATCAACAATGACATAACAAAGCAACCCATCTAGTGAAGCTATGGTGTGGGAAATCATTGCGTAAATTCCATTATGTCTTAAAGCATGAATTTATCCATGCTGGATTTGTGGACACTGCTAAGCGCTGCCTCTACAGTAGCATCATTACTGGGGTGTGAACCTGTTGTGTCCTGACCAGGTTCCAGCGAGGTGATTACCTTTTTGCTGGTCTACTGTTTTTACTTCTGTTTGTGTAGTACCTCAGTCTACCTGACACTGTAAAATAACTGGTTTAAGCAGGACCCTACACTGGAGCACCTACAGCCTCAGTGCCACAGCTAGGACCATAAAGTAAAGTATAACAAAAGTAAAACATACTCAAAGTGTGGTGCCATCTTTACAGCTTGTGTCATGCCGTAGATGTTGCTTCAGAAGTATTTTTCTCTTCAGCAGCTCCTTAGAAAAAAAGAGTTTTGCAGTTTGAGGCATAGTAAATGGCTACAAGAAGCCTTTTCAAATCTAATGGTTGTCATGAAAGAAAATGTGGATATTGAAATGAAACAGTGAAAAAAGTAGAGAATAAAACTAAAACCGGTAGAAAAGGTGGAAAGCAAGAACTAAGACTGTGAAAGAGAAACTTTTTTTTTTAATAGAAAGAAATGGGTAATCTTTAGACAAGTGTGGTTCATGGTGAGGAAGACAGGAAACTTGATCTTGGTAGCAGTCACTTTCTAATTGAGAAGAAAGAGGAGGTTATCAGTAGATGTTACTCAAACTGCAATGCTGCAACACTAGAGAACTTGGTAATAGTATGGGGGTGGAAGGTGTGGGCAAGGAAAGGACAGGACTCCAGACTACTGCACTCAAACCAGAATGGCTGATTACATTCAGGCAGTATGCAGTCCTGTTCATTCCACCACCATGGTGGTTTGAACTGTTGGCAAGTGTGCCTAAGTGTGGAATTGATAAATTAGGGTGTGAATCTGTGGTACAATCACTGAGGAGATTAAGGACATACATATTCTGGATAAACACTTAGATTGTGAATTTTACTTCTTTGGTTTGCAATCTAAGATGTGGCGGTCACATTGCCATTCAGAAATTTTAAAGAGATGTAGATTTACTTGGATCTAAATGAATTGCAACGTTATAATTAAGACTCAGAATTTGGTGTCTAGGAGGACAGATTAGTTTTGACCCTGCAAATGTCTCTGTGGAGTGATAGTTTTAGGAAACTAATATGTCTGCAAAAATAGAAAAAAACTTCTTAGTGGGTAAAGAGTGAATGGACTGTTTGGCCAGCTCAGTTAAGTAGAGAAAATTATTAATCTGCACTTCATTAAAGTGTGGAAAAAAAGGTGTAAAAAAAATAATAAATTGTTACTAACCGGATTCATGGCACTGACTTTGTTGCTCACTTCACTTTGTATTTTGAAATTGATTGTTCTTTTGTAACTGTTTTCCTATGAAAACAATTTGGATTGATTAATAGATTAGGAGAGACTTGAGGAATCTGCTGGTATCTTTTTTCTTTCTGTTGGCTTTTTTTCTGTTTGGTGGTTTTTTTTGGTTTTGTTTTTTTTGGTTGGTTGGTTGGTTTGGGGTTTTTGTTAGGTTTTTGGTTTTGTTTGTTTTTTTTTTTTTTTTTTGAGTTTTTTTTTTTTCTTTTCCAGAGAAAAGGTTGTAAAAAANTCATTCACAGTGTTGCAAAATAATCTTTCAGAAGGGAAAGGTCTTCTCAACTCTTTAGCTTTTTTTGTTATTGCCGTGTGTTAAGTTGGTATCAGGTGAGACATATTGGATTTGTGGGCATTAACGGACTAACATTAGCGGTCATTAGTCATCCAGCACATCCTGAGCATCCTTAAAGTATTAGAAATAAAGAGATTTTTGACAGACACGTTGCATTAAGTAGGTTCATGGATATAGTTACACCTGACAGCCTTCAAATAGTCCTTGCCTATTCTCTTACCTCAGGACTTATTTCCGAGGTTAAGAAATGAATAAAAATTAAATCAATATTAATAACATATAATACTATGTATATAACAGGAGACAATCTTTAGGTCTATGAAATGCTTTGAAATTATCAATCGTCTCAGTTTTAATGTGAAGGTATGTAAAACAGACCAGAGCTGAGTGTCTGAACTGTCTTGCAATGTCCTTATAACCACTGAGAGACCTGCACTCTTGTTTTGATGTATTGTGGGAGGAAAAATCCGTGAACTGGCTTCAAAATGCACAGTGTTTTGAGCTGCCCTCTCTCCTGTGGTGGAACTGTTGTATATGGGCTTGGCTCACTAGGACTGAGTGTTCATTGCTGCATACGGCCATGCTCATTTTCCAAGTTTTCCAGGGTCTGGTGCACAGGACCCTGCTTGTTTCCAGTGATCTGTTTTGAGTCCAGTGCCTTCCTGTCCAACATAGCAAACAGGTGTGATCTTCAGGAAGCACTACCCTTGCTAAAAAAAAAAGATTTTAACTTTGTGGGTTTTTGTTGCTGTTTTGTGCCCTGGAGACCAGGAGACTCCTTAGTACGGTGACAAATCCAAGCCAAGGGAGTTGGGTTACTATTACAGATGTAACAAAAGGATTGCTTGTCTGCTTCCTTTCCCCATCCCCCATGCTGCAATTGCCTTTTAATGCATCTGACATCTGTCACATTACATGTGACATACATGGAAAATTCCCATGGTAATTGGAACATGCTGCAAAGTTCATAGTTTCACCATCTGAAGAAGTACTGAAGAAGAAATGTGGTCCAGGGAACGGAGCATAGGAACAGTATGAAGCTCTTTAGCTTTATCCAATGTGTATGTTTGGACAGTTTTGAGCACGGTGCTTATTTTCTCCATTTCATTATCAACAAGTGACAATGAAGGTAGCTGTTTTAATACTGTGAAGTTTTTGTGGTTTATTGTTTAATAGTTGAATAATAAAGAGATTGAACTTGGATTTGGGGGTTGAGGGTGAGTTGGTTTATATTCCAAACCAGTCTGAATTCAGGTTTTTGTACTTCTGTAATCACACATTACATTTATGTGTTTTATCCTGCCATAGAGAAAGACAGATTTACAGGGAAACTGAAATTATTCACTTTGATTCCCTTCCTACTAGCATAAATTAGTGTGGGCAGTGATTCTTCATCATATATTTAGTCTCATGTTTCCCACTCAGGTGAGAGCTGTGTCTGCATCTACCAGCATTGTGTGTCTGTTGATGATAAGTGGAGATTCAGCTCTGGAACTGTTTTCCATTAATGTTTTCTTGCGTTGCATGTGGTTTTTGCTGAACTCTGTTTGTTTAGTTAAACCACTGAGTTCTCTTTCTTCCCTTTTTCCAAAGGTGGTGATGCAAAGGTAGTTTTCTCTGTTTTAGTTATAGTTGCGCTCTGCCTATTCAATGTGTTGAAGGATAGAACAGTGAGGTAAAACTAAAATAACCAGCTCTCTCAGACAGTTGCTGGCATAGCAGGTGTTTCAGGTGTCTTACTGTTTGTGGAACGCTGTTTAGTTAGCATGAAAGTTTAGTTAGCATTTAGTTTAGTTAGCATGTTTAGTTGGCATGAAAATTATGATTTCTGAGATGAGAATGAAGAGAAGAGTGACACTGAGGCAGCAGTTTAGAAAGCAATTAAAAGAGGATCCTCGTGTAGTTAGCATGGATCTCATCCCATGTGGCTAAAACTTCTGATAAGGCTTGGAAAAATTGCATTTACTTAATTATGTTTGGTCACTGGGCCAAATGGTTTAGAAATGAACACGTACACTCTGTCAGAGGAAGAGGACGTTGTTATAATTAGACCTCGGGCAGTGTTCCAGGCTGTGACTCCTGACCTGAGCCGAACCGCAGATGGGGCTGGGAAGCAGGAGAGGGATCGCTACGAGGAGCGGGTGTGTGGTTAGCCGTTGAAATGACAGAAACTTGTTTGTGTTGTGCAAAAGGGCAAAACAGTGGAACTGAGAAGAGCTGTGGGAGGGAGTTGTGTGCAGTAGTGGGATTCTCTCCAGAGAGAGATTTCCTCTTGATTCTCACTGGGAGTATACATAGAAATAGATAATTTCACGCGTTTCATTTTTACTTGTAAGAAGTTGAAAGACAATAGAGCTTTCATTAGAATAAAAAAGCACCACCTTTTGGTATTTTCATAAATTTTTATGTCAGCTTTGCTATCAATTACCAATCAGAAAAATGAAAGATGCTCTTTTCTTCATTTTCTTTGTTTCCTCTCACTCCACCTGCCCCATTATTTGGAACTACATTTTCCTCAGATTTGATTCTTGACAAAGGGAAGTCAAAAGAAAGGAAAGAAAAGGAAAAGATTATTAACTTGGAGGTTATTAGAAAAAGTTTATTTTGTAAAAAACTGTGGCCACCAACAAAAATCAGAGAGTTGTAATTAATTCTTGAATAGCACGAACAGTGCAACTTAAGTAGATGTCCTTCTGAATCCTGTAACTGGTAGGCTTAACCTTTACAGAGACAGTGTTCCACTTAGAAATATCATTTATTCATTCAGTGATTCAATTCTAGAATGCCTGTGCTGGATTACGCTCCAGCAGTCCTCAATTGTTCTTATTTTGAAAGCATCTAGACATCTTACCTCTCTATAATTACACTGTTGTAGCAATACAGAAGTGGTGTTTTACCCCTCTGTGCCAGTATGAGTTTCATGCCATGATGCTTATGGATGGACCTGGAAAATGCCAGTGTTCAGAGTTATGAGTTGTGGGATGGAATGATGCTTTGTGAAAGTGAGGCAAGGTTACTGTTCATGTGAGCTCTTCACCTTTTTGTGGAGTAGTAAAAGCTGAGTAGCTGTAAGTTCCTCAAGTATGGATCCTAAAGAACTGCTCATTCTGTAAAAACATCACAGTAACAAACACTAGCTTGTGTATTTCTCAGCATTATGGAAGAAGAAGGCCTGGAGACTGACTATTCACCTCTTAGATGAACCTGCTTAACATGATAGCTGAGTGATGAAATGTCAGTGCAGGACAACCTGTGGTGGCCTGAGCAGGGCAGTACTTACCCCATAGAAAATGCTGACCTCCACATCCATTCACGTAGTGTTCATTTCCTGGTAAGGTACCTGTTTTGGAGGAGTTTATACCTAAGTCTTGACCTGCGCTCATAAAGGAAGATGTTATGGTCCTATCACTTCAATGTGTCAGCCAATTTTTCCAAGGAGGATTCATTGTCCATGCTCTAGAGAATGCTAGTCATTTGAAGGTTGGTGGGGAAGCCTTTTTGCAGTGGGCCAGAGCTTGGTTACATCTGAATTAATGCAAATGTTATTATATTTCATGTAAATTAATTTTGTCTCACTGATTTGAGTTCCTCCCAAAACAAAGTTTTGTCAAACTAATTGGTTCTGATCTCATTGATGACCTGATTGCCATAAAGGGCATTGCACTTGGAGTAATCCTTGAGAAGATGGTCTGTAGTGTACAAGTTTAACTTCTGAGGCTCTCTCATGAAATCTTTTAACAACTGAATCTCTCAAGTCTCCATTGCTGAGAGGAAACAAGTTGCCATGAGCATTATTGTGATAGATTTGAAGGCATTTTGGTTTTAGTGACTGAAGCTGTGTCAAAGACGGGTTCAGGGTTAAGTTGACCTTTGTTATCTCCTAGTGAGAACCCACTGTTCTTATGAATGGGCTTTTGAAGCCAGCAGCATCCTTCCCTACTGAGTCCTGCTGAGACATACTACCCCTTGCAGAGTTGGCATGAAGAGCAAAGCAAAGTGGGCACACCAGAAAACAGTACTTAGTACCAGCTCACTTTGCTTTCAGCTGCATGAGAGTTGCAGCTGATGCCCCTCCAGTGCTTAAGAGAAGGTGCTAGATAAATTAATTCCAGCACAAAGTAGGGCAGGTGATTTCTGCCAAGCACAAAGTGCCACAAGGATGGAGGTTTGGGTGGTTTGGGCACTTTTTTTGTTGTTTGTTGCTTAGGTTTTCTTGAGTGAGCATGCTGATTTCTGCACAAAAAGTCCCGGGAAATCTTCTGGCTGTGTGCTCTTTGTTAAGTCCCACTATGCTACTGCTTTCCCAAACGTGCTTTTTCCTTGCACAGCTACTTAGTCTCTGTGAAAGCTCAAAGCAGCCTTGTTCTGGCAGGCAAACAGACCAACGTATTGTGGGGCAGGTTAGGGCAGCAGCTGCTCTGATGACAAAGCTCAGCTGTGTTGCTGCTGATACAGCATCCAGCATCCTGTGGTGTGGTTCACCTGCCACCTCCCTTCTGCTCCCGTGCTCCGGGCCCAGGGAGATGGGCTTCAGAACAAGCTTTAATTATTTACTCGCTAAGGATATAACTTATTCTGCAGATTAAGTGAAAAAGTGAAGTCCTTAAAAATATAACACAAATAAGCCCCTGAGCTGTCAAACAACAAGTCCCTTAAAAGGGCAAAATATGTGGCTCTCTGTGCACTGCACAGATCCCTCCTTTCAAACTGCTGGCAGGAGACTTCCTGTTTGGATGGGCTGCTCACGAATGGTGTTGTGTGGTAGTGAAATCTGTCGCTTCCTAGCTTCTCCTTCAGGCCTCCCTTTATACTCCTGATACCAAAGCCCGTCAAGCCTGGGTCCTGTCAAGATGGGATCTGGCAGCTCAAATGTAAATTTGAAAGCATGCATTAGCACTGTTCTGTTTCTTTCCTGAATACGTAAGGCAGCCCAAACTACTTACATGTATTTGAAAAAGGGATAGACAAAATGGTCCTACTGCGATAGTCCTGGTCATAAAGCGAAAAGTGAATGTTTGGTAGTCTGGCTCCAGAGTGATAGACAGTTTGATTTCATTGTTTTATTGTTCATTTTATATTGATCAAATGGGATACCTTTGTAAGACTCTTCCATGTGTTCTGGGTAAATTCTCCAGCACATGCTTTTTTGCTTCAGATACTTTGATTCCTTTACTGTAGTCAGAGAAAGGCCAATACCAGCATTCAATGGTAGCATTCAACCTTGGCTACTGAGCATTGCTGATAAATCTGGGAAATCCCACAGAGTTTGCAAATCCTTTTCAGAAACATTGGGAGAAGTGATTTTACACTGCCATTGAAGACCACGTTAATACCATACCAAAGCTTAGCTACCTTGTCTAGCTTGAGTGTTTATTTTGCTCTTTTGTGTATCAGATTCTTCTGTCCTCTTCCAGCTGTTACTCCAGTGACAGCCATTGTAACTGCAGAGAGCTGCACAGATTCAACAGTCTTGTTAATCATCTAATGTCTGTTGGTTTTGTTTTGTTTTTTTTCTCCCTGCAGAACATGATCAGAAGATAGCATCATACACCATGATCATGGCCCCCCGGAAGCGGAATCGTCATGCGTTGGGATTTCTTTGTTGCTTTGGGGGTAGCGACCTCCCTGAAATCAACCTCAAGGACAATAATCCCCTCCAATTCCTTGAGTTTTCTGTCCCAATCCCACCAGCAGAAGAGCTCAATGCCAGATTCTCCGAACTTGTGGTAAGTTTCTGCTGACAGATTGATATATTTAGTGGGTGGATGAACTCCTCCCTTCAGAAGAGGAGTAAAAGGACTTAAGGGATTTATTAGAGATAGGGGAAAAAAGCTTCTGTTGAAGCTTTTTTTTTCTTTTTCATTCTTTTATGACCAGTTCCTTGGTGGGACAAAGGCAGCAAGTGACAGGACGGATGATGACAGTGGCACTGGGTATAAGTACAACTAAATGCTTAAATATGCTTATTTATTTTCATAGCACTATGCAATTCTCCAGGTATAGGATTGGGCATATTAGAAGGAGCCTCATAAATTCTCTAGAGAGAACTGACAGTCAGTTTCTTGTTAACAACTTTGAGATAAAATCTGCTGAATAATATACTGCGGTGGAAAATCTTAAGGTTTGTGGATCTATAAAATAAGGATTATTCTGTTTTGTTGATCAGTAACATTCTGCCGGTGAGGTATAAGAATCAGATGACCATGCTAATTATGTTTCATCACCCAGCTGCCTTTGAACCATGGAACGGTGCTGTTGCAGCAACAACCATAAACAGAAAGAGAAGGCACTATTTCAGATGAACTTTGTTGTTTGCTTTTGTGGTAAATGTTGCAGACTCCAGGAGCCAGACACTTGCTTTTCATGCCTGGCATCAAACGACTTCATTGTCTTTGCCTACTTGTTCAGCCTGCATGGAAAACACAGGCAGAGGTCATAGGGCTGGGCTGTTTTGCAGTCTGTGTTGTAAAGGTGATGCCCTTTTGATGCAGCTGATTAGATATCTCATTGCCATTCTGAGATTGGAGGTTATGGAAAGTGAGATATCTGTAAGGGTCTATATGCCTGAGGCGAGCACTAGAACAGAAAATATTGGATCTCAGAATTAGAGGAATTTGTAAGTCATCTTTCTACATTACACTATAACATTAGCCCATTAAATTCTTATGCATGACCATAGCTTCAAAATGCTGTAGCAATGAAAATAACCATATAATTTGGGTATGCAAGTGGAGATTAATATATGGGCAACTATAGCATGTCATACCAAATATGGGGACAGCTGTAGTTTGTCAGATTAGTGGTCTGACAACCTAGCCCAGGCTCCTGTTTCAAGATGGGGTCCAAAGCAGATGCCTAGGGAAGAATATAAGATGTAGCCATAGGGTGGTCTTTTCCAGGATACTCTCCAACTCTAAAAATTTTCAGCTCAAGGACTTCATCAGTCAAAAGTTGCTTTCTGTGTACATAGTAAATTGGTATGGATTTCTTTTCCATTAACTGTTTTCACCTTCCCTAGCCCCATTAGCATTTTCAGTATTCTATGGCAGGGCTGTAGAAAGGAGTCAATAGGATTTGCAGCTGTTTCAGGAAGAATAATGTGTGCAGCAGAACAGAGTCTACTTGCTTCAAACTAATTAGCAGATAAGGAATCTCCTCTTATGGAAATATTTCACAAAATTCTGGTCTATATTTAAGTCAGTTTGCCTTTTATGTGAGACTACTTGAATTCCTCTCAGAAAATGCAGCTGTCTGACTGTGGAGAATTCTGCGTGGTGACAGGTATCTCTCATGAGTAAGAGTGTACTGTGTAATCTGCTCTGCTGACAATTTATTTCTGGATGCTGCTTAAGTATTAGTTTTCACATGCAAAGCTTGAACTGCAGTATCAAAGTTCATGTCTCTCCAATACCAAGATCTGTTGAAGCATTCAACCCAGCCTTCCTGAAGACATCACTAACAGATGTGCTTTGCTTCTGAGCTTGACTTGCTAAAATTGAAACTTGTTTACCTTCGGGTCGTGGTGAAAGACCTGTTTGAGTTGCTGCTGGGCTTTTGCTTACTGAGAAGGGTATCAGTTTTATGAGGAGTTTGAGAGTTTGTGGTGGTATTAATGGTGCTCTTAGTTTTATGTCGGGCAAATACTTGTGTTCCATGTGCTTGTGGCAAAACAGCTCACAGCTGCCTTATGGAAGTCTATTAAACAGTATAATTTATAATGTTTTTGGTGCAAAATTTAATGACAAGTATACGTGATGATCTGTAAAAATGTTTGGCCCCAGTAGTTTGAGAGTTGTTGGTCTATGCTATAACTTATTAAATGTGCTGACAGCTTATAACTGGCATATGCATTTCAAACAAATGAAGCCATTGAAATGAAAACAGATCATATTCAGTTCTTTTACTTAATGATAGTACCCTAGCATGAGAAGGGAGCTGGGAAAGAAAAGTTTTGTTTTTCAGAAGGTTAATCGTGTACATAACACATTTTTATAAAGCAGTCAGATAGAATGGTGATGCATGTCCACAGGAGTTCCTGATTAGAAAGGTAACATAAGAGCAGTTAAGGGCTTTATAAGAGAAAAAACCTGGGGTATAAACTGGGCTGGCAGAATGCAGAATTTGCCTAGAAGGGCTAGTTTGTCCACAGGTGCAGATTAATGCATGTTCTATGAGACACTAAAATAAAACAGGCTACATCTGTATTGACAGCTCAGATGAGATTTTAATTGGATTAGAAAGATTCAGTCTGTAAATGCACCAGTGTAAATCAGCGACCTGGAAGTGCCTGAGAGAGCTCTGTGCTGTGTGCTAGCTCCCTGCTGCTTATCCGTTAGGGCCTAGTCTGGGTGCACTTGTACTATATAAAAACCAGATTTGAGTGTAAAGCCTTTTGACCCAAATCCCCAAGTGAAATGATGACACCAACATCATCTGAGATCTGTAGTGAGAAGAGCATTTGTGTTAGCTCCCTGAAGCAGGCCCAGGGGGTATAGCCTCATCTTGCCATCTGCTCTACAAAGGGTATAATGAAACGCTGATGTGCTTGAATGAATTTTTAAAAGCCTTATTTTTTTCCCTCGTTGCAGTTAAAATCTGGGGCATTTTCCCATATAAGAGTTAATGACAAGAAAAGCTAAGCCTAGCTGTGCTGGAGAAGCCTTCCTTGTGATGCATTTTCCAATCCAGTAAACATTCAGTATGTTTCTACCTGACTCTCTGAGGAAAACTGACATTTTGAGGACCAGAAGCATGTCTTCTGTTCTTGTGGTACTTAAATCAGTACCATGAAAACTGAATTTGGAGATGTCCATTTTTCAAGAGGAGGATTTAGGAATGTGTTGGGATCCTTTATTTGTGATGGACTCACATGACCCATTCAGAGCTTTCAAACTTGTGTAGTCTCCAGACTGAGGCAGGTATACATAAATGAGCTGCTCTGTTTGGGGGATGTGCCCAGAAAAACCAACTATGTAATGGCAGCTGCCTAACTGGACTCTGACCAAAGCAGTGATTGTCAAATGACAAGCTGATGCTGATTTCAGCTGAAATGTCTGTTCTTGATGCCGTTCAACCAGAAAAACAATTCTAGGATGGATTCCAGGCTCTTGTGTTACTTTAAGCTAGATGCTGTGTTTAGACCTTGTCTGATCAATTAGAAAATTAAAACAGAAAGAGTTACTCCTGATATGTCCCAAATTCTACCTTGATTTATTCCATTGAGAACATGTGCAGAGAGTAGGTCTGAATGAAGACCATGGCTCAGGATGATTTGGTCTGATTTTTTGGGGGCTGAGATGGGAGAAGATGTAGTAGCTCTCTGCTGGCAGGTATTGACTTGAGATTAATGCAATGGTAACAGTACAGATAAGTCCTTATCAGAAGTTTAGGTGCACAAAACACAAAGCAAACAAAAATATTTGTGACCAAAAATTTTGCCCCTCAAAGAGGCACTTTTGTGAAAGAGGACAGAACAACTGGCTGTAGAGTCTCCCCTTCAGTGAACAGGCAAGAAAGAGAGGCTCTAGAAATTAGGGGGTGTGGACTTGTCCTGTACCTCACAAATTATAAAACTGGCCCTACCTGGCCATCAAGGCATCACAGCTTCACTTCTGCTTCCTTCCTCACTCTCTGTTCTCAGCTGGCATTGTGTATACTACCGTATAGTAAAGTGCTGTTGCAGTTGGTGGTCTCTTGTTAGGCCCTTAAACCAGTTTTGTGCCTGATGGCAAAAATGTCTGTGCTAAGCACACATGTTTTTCCTTGCACAGATTTATTGACTGAACAGGTACTACAGAAGAATCTGGAAGAACTATTTCAAGGCAAGGGAAAATAATTTTTTTTCATGGAACATCTTCTCCATCTCCTTGTTCATATTTGTTAGGAGCAGTGTGTTCTTGTCACAGTGAACTCCCTTTGCTCAGTTTTAGAATCCTGGAATCTTCTTGTTGGTTAAAGGTGGTATGCTGCTTGACACTAAAGATTTTGCCATCTAGATCTCTCTTGTACCAGCAACACAATTCCAGACAGGAACTCAGACCATGATCCTCAGATAGGAACTCATGCCAAGAAGGATGATTTAAATGGTGGCAATTCAGGAAAAACAGAAAAATGTAAAGAATGCTAGCACAGAGGAAAGAGCAGTGTAAGAGCTTGTGCTTTTATTATTTCTCTTTGTTCCTTTTGTTAGTGGCTGTGAGATGGCCATGGTATTTGAGAAGGTGGAGTTCAAGACTGTCTATTCTAAGATGGAATGTCCTTGGGGAAGAAGTGGAGTTGTCTTTTGAGTTGACATTTTTGGAGTTGATTGTATGATTATATGCTCCAAGCTTATACTGGGAAAGATTTGAGAAATGCTTACTGTTATACTTTCGTGATCTTGTCTGCTCTTGAACCATTCTGGTATTTAGCTCAGGTGAGACATTGACTGGAATTTCCTGTCATGGTTTGTTTCTCTTATGTTCTATTTGAATCTCTTTAATTTTTAGTTTGTTGTTTTGGGGGTTTTTTTTCCCTTCTCTTTTTTTCAGCCCCATCAGAGTCCCTAAAGAAGGGCTTTTGCTGACTTTATAGATTCACAAAAGCTTTTTATCCATATTACTGTATGCAATCCTCACAGGCTTTTCCAGAACAAAACTTCAGATCTTTAGCCACCAAAAGTACCTATTAAGGTACATTATTTACTGTTGAGGAGCAGCATAATTACTTATGAACTGTCTATATTTGAAAAATTTAGAATTATCCAGCATCTCTTTTGGCCTGCCTTTAAGCTTCTTGTCCGTTGAAATGACAGTTCCATGTGAGGTCCTGTCATTCCTTAGTTTCTGAAAGAGGTAGGTTGCTGCTCAGGTGAGGCAGCTTACATTCTTCTCTCTCTCCCTCTCTCTCTTGAAGAGATCTAGTTTTCTGGTCCTATTGTGAAGCCCCAACTTTTCTAGAGAAGATATATGTATTCCTAAACAATAAGGCCACTGGAAATCAAACCCATATTTTGTCTTGTAGTATTGCCTGAGTGCAATTAAATGAAGATGGAAGCAAGTGCTGAATCAAGGTCTCTGTCCTTCCCTCAGCGCATGCTGGGAACTGTGATTGAAAACTTAACTTTGGTTTCTGTCTGCAGTGCTCTATAACAGCCACCGCAAAAACATGGAACTATGTCCCTTCCTGACACAAGCCTAAATTACACATAGTGTCTCCCCTTGTCACTTCTGATCCCGTTATATTTATTAATGGCTGCCACGACATCAAAGTTGGCTCAATTTCTGAATTAAAGATGAGCTAGCTCAGGAATCTAGCTGGAAAGAATGCCAGTGACTGTGCTAGTAAAGAGAAGAGAGAAAATATCATTTTTTCTTCTTCAGTTTTCTTGGAATAAAAGCTGTACAGAGAAACTCCCATGAAGATGATAAATATGAGAAGATGTGGCAGGAAAGTCCAAGCAGCAGAGGCAGCAACTTGGTAACCTCTGAATAGTCTGATAATTTCTGTAACCATGACTAGAAATTTTCAATGTTTCCTATTTTCTCTCTTAGGTCACCTGAGGAAGGAGGATCTCTAGAGCAAGATGCCTAATGCTTTACTGTACCTTTTGCTCTTGTCTTTTTCTTTTGTCCTCTTCTACCACATGGGCCTCACTTCGTTTTTCTGCACATTTCTGCTAATCTCTTCCTAAGTAAATCAGTGTCTTCATCTTGTCCTGAAATAGAACTATGAAATTAGTGTGATATTTGCTGCTGGTTTATATTTTGCTTTACTCTCCTGATTTCTCAACACGCCAGGGTAGTAGTCACTAGTACTTTAGCAACTACAGGCTAGTGAGTTAGTGCCAAAATGCTGAAAGGAGTTGGTTAGTGTACTGAGTACACAAGCCATCCATGTGACTGGAATCTATGCTAGTTCTCTTAGGACAGAAACAAAGGAGCAGTGGGGTCACCATGGATATGTTTCTAGCAGCATCGGATGAAGTGACCAATAACATAAAGTTTGGGAAAATTCTACTCTTTGCTTAGTCTGTGAAATTTCTCTATATATGTTCCTTCTTTAACAGAGAATAACATTCAGTGATTATGGTCTCATTTCCCAGAGGAGAGAAAGTTGATGAGAAAAGAAAGGAAGAGTTTTTTGTTGAAAGAAAGTAAGGTAAAGCACAGAAGTATCTGGGAATTCATTTATTTATTTATTTTGTCAAAGGAAGCAAAACAATTTCTGAGCTAGGCATCAGTTTGGAAAACACTAGATAACGTACCTTCAAGAGCCACAGGGAGATGAGATCCAAACCTAAATAACTGTAGTAGTGGTTCCCACTGAAAACAGCTGACTTGGAAGTAGCAACTTCCCTTCATGCTTAGTTCTCCCTTGCAGACCATTTAATGTAATGGATACAACATAAACCTCAGATGAAAACTAGGCTTCACCACATTGAATAAGTACTCCCATATATCACCAGTCCCTGTCAAGCTTGCCAAGTCCTAGCTGTGGCAGTGTTCGTGAGGCCCCTTTTTGGCTCTGAAACCTGCAAGAGTATTTATGTGGTAAAAAGTACAAGAAATGCTTCCATTGTGGTCTTTCATGTGATTATAAACAATATATGTCAATGTATATAGGCACAAGAGGGCATCAGCTGTGTTTCTCTGTGTTTGTCGCTGAGCCTGGAGAACAAAATTCCCTATTTCTTCCCCAGTTCCTGAGAAGCAGAGATGCAGAGTTGCCTATTCTGTCTCTTGGCTCCCAGTGTGGAGCACCACATTCCCAGAAAAGTATCCTCCAGGTCTGAAGCTTATTTAAGTCCTTAGTTTCTCATTGAAAGGTTGTGGCTTAGAAAGGCATGCATTTTAGGTCCTCGCTTCAACCCCCAAACCTGTGTCGTGTGTACTGAAAACTGTATTAACTCATATTTAAATTCAGGCACGTTATCTAGATTTGAGTATTTCAGTTTCAAATGTTAAGTCTTTTGAGTCATTCTGTCGTTTTGCTGGATTCTTTTGAATACAGGGATTTACTTTCTGTGTCACTTGCCCTGCATGTAAGTCATGGTTTCAGACTACACCTCTGACAGGCCTGTGGCTTAGAGTTCTTGATCATTGCAAATTTCTCTGCAACCATAATTTAAAAGTACCTCTATTCTGTTTTGCCCATAAGAGGAAGTTATTTAATTTCCATTGCCTGTCCTGATCCCCTCTGTGCTCTTTTGTAATGAATTAATCTACCTAATTAGTCAATAAGTGTAGTGCCAAGTGCACTGTTGACATCTGGAGAGGTCCTTCATTTTTATTTGTGTGTGACGAGCTCTGACTTGAGCAGACTAGGAGGCTTTGCTGGCCTTAGCTCAATGGAGACTCCCGACCTCAGTTATTACTTCCTTTCTTGCACTTAATGGGAATAAATAAGTGGAGGCTGTAAGAAAATGCTGCTGCTGAGACCAAGACAGAATTTTCGTGACCAGAGGCTCATATAGAGGAATAAGCCCTAACATCACCCTCTGAGTAGAAGACACTGTCTCTGAAGGCAGAAAAAAACCAAAGCTTTGAGGCAGAAAATCACTCTCCTCATTGGTGGTGGCCGGGCCACAGAAACTTTCCTTTATCTTGTATTAGTTTATAGTTGTCAGATTAACATTTTTCACGCACTCAGATGTACTTGTCTTCTATTATAATAATGGCAAAAGAACTGGGTGGTTTAAGATTTCTGAAGCACTTAGGGTGCCAAGGCTTGGGAGGCAAAACCTCTTCATGGTATCATAGTCTGTGTAGTTATGTACAGAGTTCCTTTAGGTCCAGCACAGTTCTTCAGTCCAAGATTGTACATACCCAGATACCTCTTTCCTTTTCAGTTTTCCACACAGAGGATACTTTTTTCTTCCTGCTCTATAGAGAGAGACTTTTTCGCAATGTTGGGTCTGCTTTGCATGTGTCCCCTATACATGTGTACAAGTCCCTGATTTTAATGCACATATCACTACAAGCAGCTTTCTGTAGTTATTCAAGTCCCAATACATAAGAGGTGTTGCAGTTTAGGCTTTGTTGAAGAGACAGCTTCCCCTTTCAGGTGCTCACCTACATATGGAGTGCTTTGATAGGAAGAGGCTTATGGCACTGTGTGCAGCACCAGCGCTTTCTCACTCCAGGCTCCCTTCCAGTAGATGCAGCTGGTTGGCAGCTCCCAGCTCCCTGACCAGCTGTGTAAGAAGAAGTCCCTATGCTGCAAATGTGTGAGACACAGATGCTGTGTAAGGAGCATAAGATGGCAGCCAGGTTTCACACTCCGTGTCTGAGAATCAATAGGGTTGTGTAAACAAATGTAAATCCAGACCTGGTCTTACATGCAAGATTTTGTGTGTGAAGAAGTTGGGGCTGTTACCAAAGTACCTATGTAGTTTTAAGGCTTTTGTTCGGGAATATACTGTTTTTTATATCTTGTTGCTTTACTATAAAGCTTATGGATGGACAGTTACTCAATAAAAAGCATTCGGTTCCACTGAAGACAGTAGTGGAATTATATCGTTCACCATTGACTGAAATTTGGCCTGTGATATTTTCTGTGTCTGTGGTGATTGTTGGCTTCTGAATATCCCAAGCATGCTGATTGACTTTCTGAAAAGTGGGGAAGATAATGGTTGTGGTTGGTACACTTGAAGGGAATGTTGGAGTGTGTTCTGAGTGTGATTGATTTACTTAAACTAGGCTTGAAACACCTGAGAAAGAACTCACAGGACTACATGTTTTTACCAGGGTAATCCTGATGTTCCATGATTGAGGAAATGCATGTAGTCCATCTAGGGCAAAAGAGGATTGGATTTTGGGAGCATCACAGATATCTAGCTTGGGATGCAAAAGGAGGGGAAAGAACAGATCTGCCACTAGAGAATGGAAGTGCTAAGTTGTCAATCTTATGTCTTCCCTCTATTGAATGCTTGGGAGCTGTCACGATATCCTATCCCCTAAGTCATGGATTGGCTGGGTATGTTTAGTTCAGAAATTTTGTGTCCATGTGTTCTAATACCTTACCAGATTATTAGATAATGCTGTTGTGTTTTGGCATAGCTGCGAGTGTTAGGCAGCATGATATAAAAAGAAAAAAATAACGTAAAGCTCTACTGTGGCCTTTTCCCTTAGTAAGATGTAGTTAATATTTGAATGGTTTTTGTGTTCCATTATGACTGTAACAAAGAGTCAGTAACTTTCTGGATTGAGCCTGAAGGCTGCTGAAGTGATAAAACACTGAGATGATATTGATAGTAGGAGTCATACTTGCTAGCTGGAAGGATCAAATTAATTTATCTTCATTTCAGCTTTCTGGAGCTTTTCCAGCTACACTTGGATGGATATAGAGCAGACAATTTCCTACCCTCCTCTTAGAATTGAACCATCATTCTCATATATTTCCTGCCACTTTGTCTGCTGACTTAGAGTAACAGAGTGGGCCCTCTGCAGTAGAAATAGTGTCAGCAGCATTAGTATAGAGATGTCTTATTGCTCCAGCAGTTTGGAATGGCATCTCTGAGTATGATTTCTGCCCTTCTGCAATTTCTATCCTTTCTTTACTTCTCTGTATTAGCGTCTTATGTTTTTCAGGGCTGTATTTGATGGCGTAAAAATCTATTAGGACCTCATTCCTCATCTTCTAGAGAGCATATTTGAATCTAGATTTGGTCTGCTGAGGAGGGATGGGAGACTATTATAAATCAGATAAAAGGTGATTGGGGATGAGAATGTGCCAACTGGAGATACACCTGTGAGAAATGACAGAGGAAAGTACTACATCTTACAAAGACCATGCTGGCCAGATTGTAACTGGACGGGAGATTGTGATAAGGAGGAACATTATTTGCCAAAGTGTTGAAGAAAAAGACACAACAAATGAAGTAACTGTGGTGCTGAAGTGACAGTGAAGACAGATGGCAAAGATGGATATGATATGGGACAAATGCTAGACCAAGATGGTCTTTTGGCAGTGCTTTTGGAGAGAATGAGCTTGCATGATAATTGGGGGAGGCTGAATGACAGATAATTGTTTCTTCTGCAGCTCATAGACGAAGGGCCAGATTTGGGATTTTGCAGAAGGTATGTTTTGATATTTAGCCTGATGGCAGCAAGAAAGGGAAAGCCAGGTCCATCTGGCTGATGGAGACCTTATAAAATTTATAATAATTTATATAATTTATAATAATTTCTCACCTGAAGCTGGGGAAGCAGTGAAATTTTCCAGTGAAGAGAAAAGGTTGGGAAAGAGGATTGGATGCAAGTGTTTTTGCAGGGTAGGAGTTATCCCTAGGGAGATAGAGTCTAGCTGGGGTTTAAGAGCAACTGTTAAAAAAATAATTGAATGGAGAAGAAGATAACAATCATGAAGTATCATTTGTTTAATATGTTGACTCAGATTATTTTCTGTAGTTGCTCACCTAGTAACCATTTATATGAGATATAATCGTTGCTCAGATAGTGTATCATATAGGCTGAAGAAGAGTGTGGGGAAAGGGTGTATAATTATATCGTACCTCTGTGCCCTTCTATAGGAGGATTCTATCTTCAAACAGTACTCAAGGTTGGTTGTTGATTATTCAGGGGACCTGTTAAGGTAATTTGGGATTGCTCTTCCAGTGTTGGAGGGAAATAGCCTTCTCTTATCATTTGCCTAGTCTGTAACACTCCGAAGTGGGGAGCACAAGGTGCCACAGGGGAGGCTGGTTGGATCGAGTAGCACCCTTTTAGGGTACAAGGTTTTCAGGTAAGCAGTTTCCTGGCACTTTTCTCCACACTACGTAAGGGGCAGATTTTGGTGTCCCTATTTACAGGAGAGGTCCTTGTGTTCATCCTTCAGCACCAGGTGGGAGCAGCACATGGAAAGCAAGTGTCAGAAGGTGCTTTTTCCATCACTCGTCGTGCCAGACTGTCTCCGCAGCTGCTCTGTCTTTGATGTTTTATCCTGAAGAAGTACAGACAGATGCCTTCCACCTGGCACAGGAACAGCACTGACCCAAAGCTTTTAATGCTAGCTGCCTTGTTTTTTGTAAATGGAAAGTCTGTAAGCTTGCTGGGAGGAAAACTTTTCAAGAACATCAACTTTTTCCTAGCTATTCCTGTGAGCTTACACAACTGAATTCATGCATTTGTGCATTTGTTTCCCTTGTGAGAAACAGGGAATAGTAATGCTTCCTAAACCAGTTTTAATACAGAATTGTAGCCAGATTGAAAAGGTGCTGAAAAGATGCAGCACATGTAGGTTACAGGCAGTACAGGAGCCTTCCACTGTCAAATGTGTTGTATTTGAAGAATTTGGGAGCAAATCTCTGTTACTGCCTCCTACTCTTTTCTACTTGTTTTTTAATCAGGGAGGTTCTGATGCAAGACTCTACTGCCTTCCTGGGCAGACTTCCCTTTCTTTCACATGTTGACCCAGTGGTGTATGCAAAAAGGCCCTAGTCAACATCTGTGTGTTCTGTGCACTTCTACATTAAAAACACTTAAGGACATCTTTTAATTTTGCAGTTTCCCATCATTTTTTGACCACATAAAGGGAAAGGCTACCCACAATAACCACCTTTTGAAAAGAGCAGTGTGCAAAACAATGTTATGCAATGGTTTACTAGGTGGAAGTTTGAAGAATAATTTCTCCAAAGGAAATTACAAAGGGAAAGCAGATTGCAGTTCCCCAGTTTGGAAGGTGTCCAGGGAGATCCCTGAGTCATGGAAAATCCACTGGGATTGCTTTAGTGGCTGTGTTTCAGAATTATATCTTGGATAAAGAGCAACAGCTGCATGAGTTGGTTGGTTGGTGTGAAGTTGTTGGCTTCTGTATTAAGGATGAGGGAGAGCTTTTGGATTGCAAATGCTTAACCAGACAGTAAATGCAATTATGACTTATTGTTAGGAGATGATGCAAGGCACGTGCTCATTCTTCTCTTACTCTTTTTTCTGTATTTTGTGAAAGTTTCTGGTAATTTCTTTAGTAGAAACATTTAGAGAAAGACATCTTGGCTGGTGTTTTCTTAAGCCCGGTGATGTCAGTGCAGTATTTTCTGTTCTGATTATCAGAATATTTGAGCAATGAGATAGGACAGGGTGTGAGTGAATAACCAAATATACTGTCATGCTTTCAATTCACTGTTTGACTATGGAAATACTCAGTTTGTATGAGGGAAGAGAACTGTGGAATTGCCCTCCACTTCAACCCAGAGGAGATAACAGAAGCCAGTATGTGGATGATGTTCTAGCTGGTCTGGACTGTAAATACAGATCATCTCCATTTATTGAAGTAGCAAAAAGGGGACTGATAGACTTCTCAATCTATTCTACGTCTGAAATCTGTGCTGTAGATTGTAGAATGAGACAGTGTTTTAGGCAGTCTAGCTGACAATTCGAAAGGGACAGTTTAATCAATATTTTGCACTGGTATAAATCCAGAGTAAGTCTGTTCAGTTTAATGAAGTTAGGGGAATTCTGATTTCTGGTTTGCACTACCAAATTTGGAATACAAATTTAGAGAGCAAGAGAAGAACTAAAACTGGCTTCTAGTTTCACTCTTATCTGTGTAAACCTGAACTTACACCAGAAATTTTGTTGATTTTTTTTTTTTGGAGTTCCTTTGAGTTTACCCTATGTGTAAGCTTGAGCATGTGTGTCTGAGCTGCACAATCAAAGCTCAATAAGAAGTTAATTTTGCTCATTAAATTCTTAACCAACCTCTCAGTTCCTCCTGCTCTTTTACGTAATATTTTATCAGAGATTTAAAGGTCAGCCAAGCTCTGACTTAGCCTTGTTTTCCTCCATAGGGGCATATGGCAAATAGGATGCACACAAGAGGATAAAGCTGGGAGGAGAGCAGTAGGTAGCACTGATGCCCCTGGAAATTCAGCCTGCCTTTGGCACAGGGACGCAGCAGCAATCCCCAACCCACATTTTGAGGGTTGAGCCAGCAGGACTGTGTTTGGGCAGGAAGCGATCAGAGAGGTGTGTGCCTGTGTGCTTTGGCACAGTCCAAACTGTAAATTGCTCTAGCCTAGGAACCTCCTCTGAACTCATTAGTATTAAAACTGAACAGAGGACACTTTGTAGGGAGGGAGAGGGTGGGGAAGCCGGAAAGGTAGCAGTTTAGACGGCAGTTTCCTAATAACCTTTCCCACAACTACCTTCCCATACAGGGTCTCATCTAAAAGACCTTGGCATGAAAAACAAACCTTGGCACAGGGAGGGGGAAGGGAGGAGGGAAATGAGGGGAGGGAAAGGAAAGGAAACGAGGGGCGGAAAATGGGCACTGTGCTGAAACAGCAGATTTTATTGTTATTTAGTGTTACACATGCTGATAATAGAAGCTCTGTTTGAGAGAGGTATTTGGTACAGTGTGTGTAATCAGAATGTGGAGGTAAATGTGGTATTTGTCCTAGAGGACTTGCAACCTGTCCACTGAAAAAATGTATCAAGCAGAGTTTTAACAACTTCAGTTCTGTTTGGTATTTTCATTTAATTGACTCCATGGTGAAATACAGAGCATACCTATTAGCTTTACAGATCACAGAATCATAGAATGGTTTGTGTTGGAAGACCTTAAAGATCATCTAGTTCAGCCCTTCTGTCATGAGCAGGGAACACCTTCCACTGTACCAGGTTGTCAGAGCCTCATCCAACCTGGCCTTAAACCCTTTCAGGGCTGGGATATCCACAACTTCACTGTGCAGCATGTTCTAGAGCCTCACCACCCTCAGACTGAAGAGGTTTTTGTATAATCTAAACATGCACTCTTTCAGGTTAAAGCCATTCCCCCTTATCCTATCACTCCATGTCCTTGTGAAAAGTCCCTCTTCAGTTCTCTTATAGCCCCCTTTAGGTACTAGAAGGTGCTGTAAGGTCTTCCTGGAGCCTTTTCTTCTCCAAGATGAACAACCCCAAATGTATCAGCCCTTCTTCATAGGAGAGGTGCTGCAGCCTCTGATCATCTTCACGGTCCTCTTCTGGACTGCAAGCACACATTGCCAGATCATGTTGAGCTTCTTCTTAACGAACACCCCTAGTCCTTCTCCTCGGGGCTGATCTCAATCTATTCTCCACCCAGCCTGTATTTGTGCTTGTGCTTCCCCCAGCCCACATGCAGGACATTGATCTTGACCTTCTTGAACTTCCTGAGGTTAATACAGGCCCACCTTCCAAGCCTATCCAGGTCCCTCTGGACAGCAACGTTTTCTCTCCAGCTTGTCAGCTGCACTACAGAGCTTGGTGTCACCACCAGACTTGCTGAGGGTGCACTCACTCTCACTGTCCATGTCACTGGCAAAGATATTAAACACTGCTGGTCCCAATACTGACCCCTGAGGAACATCACTCATCACTGGTGTATGTTTGGACATCAAGCCATTGACCACAACTCTTTGAGTGTGACCATCTAGACACTTCCTTGTCCACCGTGTAGTCAATCTGTCACATCCACACCTCTCCATTTAGAGAAAAGGGTGTCATGTGGGATAGTGTGAAATGCTTTACACAAGTCTGTGTAGATCATGACAGTTGCTCTCCCCTTACCCATCAGCACTGCAAGCCCATCACAAGAAGGCCATCAAATTAGTCAGATATGATTTGCCTTTAGTGAAGCTACATTAACTGTCACCAATCACCTACTTATTTTCCTTATTTTGCCTCTGTATGTTTTCTTTTTGTGTTTGAATTTGTCCAGGACATTCTTGTCCGTCCATGCAGGTCTCATGGCTTTTTTGCCTGATGTCCTCTTTGTTGGTGTGCTAGTTTAAAGGTAAACCAGCAGGAGAAATGAACCCAACTCAAAAGAGATTATAAGTCAGAATTACAATTTAATGAAAATAATACAATAAATACAATTATGCAGACAATTGGTTTTAACCCACAACACTCAGTACCCTGGGGCACAAACAGAATGGTTTTCATTGGCCCCTGGCCGAGCCCCACGTGGTCCCCCTGAGTCCAAAGTAAAAAGGATAAAACCTGTTGGTGAGTCTGGGGCTTGCAGTCTGGTCGAGAACGGTGGTCGCAGTCTCATTGAGGTTCTAGTCCTCCTCTGGGTCCCACGAGTGGTGCCAGAAGTCCCCACACTCCCAGATTATACACACCCAGGTTCAGGCAGGAATGCTCAGCCCCTCCCCCAGGGTGGGGAGTTCCGCAATGGGTGATTGTGAGTCCTGGATGTGAGGACAGGAACATCCTCCTGTCTCACAGGCCTCTTAACACCCAGCTTATAGCCTGAGGGGTCAGGTGTGCTCTGGGCAGCTCCTGCAAATGGTCTATTGTTAACAGTTCCTGGGAAATGATGTAGAGGGTGTAGAATACACAGTTTGGGTTACACCCACACAGTGATGAACTGCTCCCGGCTGCTTTAACTAACTGGGACAGTTGGGTTGCATTGTTCCCGAGCTTGGAGGAGGCACTCCTCATATATTAACTAGCTTTCTTGACTTCTCAGACTGCTGCTGCCTGTATCACTGGTTCCCACATGAAACAACAGCAGTAGATAATAGTCAGTGAGCTGTATAAGGCTTGGTAGTATCTCAGTGACATCCCAAATATGAGTCTACATTAAACAGCACATCTTTCTAGAGTGTGTCACTAGGCACATATCCATGATGTGGATATGTTAAACGATAAGCTTAAAATAAGATGGAGAAATTGTGTGAAAAAGGATGTGATTCAATGGGGACAGTTAAAACTCCTTTTAATAGAAAGTCTGGTAACTCAGGATGGAAAGCAGCCAGGTACACTTCTTCAGAGAAGAAAATAGGGATTATAGTGGATCAAGAATGAACATAAGTCATTCAGGTTTTGAGGTTTTTTATTTAAAAAAAAAAATCATTGACTACATGGAATATGTAGCCAGAATTCTAGTCTGGAAGACGCATGAAGTAATCTTTGCAGTCAGCATTGGTAAGGTCTCAGCTGGAACACTATCCCAGCTTTTGAACAGTGCAAATCAAAAAAGATGTACCTTGACTGAAGGGAGGCCAGAAGTGCTGGACATGGCCTCTAAAAAGACTGGAAGAGCTGGGTTTGTTTAGCCTCAAGAAAGAAGACTGAGGAGGGACATTACAACAGCCTTTAATAGGCTGAAAAACTGTTATCAAGAGGAAGGAAAAAATCTGCTCCCCATGTTAGTAGTTGATAGGGCCGGAAGTAATAGGCTTAAATTGCAGCAGCAGGGATTTGGATTAGGCATGAGCCTGACTATTCAGTTTTCATCCCTGTCCCTCTCACTGGGCTCATTTCAATTCACTGACATGGACATGCAGCCCACCTTAACAGAAAAAGCAGTGATGATAGTCAGCCGTTCGCATTATGCCCACCCCTATCCATGGAATGTCCCTCTTGCTCTACGTGTATTGTAGCCCTGCATATGAAAGTGCATGTCTAAGCCTTGATCTCTTTCTCTCTCTAAACATCTGTGTGTATTATTGCATAAAGAGGTACTGCTTTTCCTCAGTCTTTCTATTTGGCGCAGCAGATTGTTGTCTCATGCATGTGTTTTGCCTGTGAAGGATAGAAAAATGAACAGCATATGCTGGTTCTAGTGGCCTGTGAGAGGGGATTTTCACAGTATGTCTTGTTGGTTGTGTGTACTCCTGTGCTGCCAAGTCATAGAAAGCTTTGAGGAGTAGGAGAGGGACAGGATCAAGCTCTTCTCCAGGAAACAAGGAAGCCATTAACCAATGATTAGGAAGTGAAAAAAGCAGTATAATGAGGGGTGTGTTTAGGGGTAAGAGGGGGGCCTTGACTTTCTGTGAGATAAATTTCTCTACCAAAAAGCAGTGCCGTTGATGGATGAAAGTCTTACTCTGCTGCTAAGCCTTAAGAATGAGTAACTTCTGTGTTGGCAGGGTAGAGTAAAAACACATTTTCCAGTATGTAAACATCAGGTGCTTTCTGTCTTGTACTGTTATGACTGAGGATCAAGAGATTTGGGACCTTAGAACTGAAGGGGTTTTAAAGCTGCAACTTTTTGAAAAAGCAAGGAGGAAAAAAGAGTGTAATGGGAATCGCAGCCTTTTGTTTGTCTGCTTCTCTGCTTTACAGTCATATCTGTGGCAGTAGCTGGAATGTAAACATTGCTTCCTATGCCAGCAGGCTGTGTTAGCAACTGATGTGTGCACAGTGGTTTCATAGTGCACAAATCTAATGATAAAACATTGTGGGTATGGGTAGATGTTATGTGATATGTCTTGTGTATGTAAGGTGGGAGTGGCATACACACATACTAATGTGCATGCAAATACCTGGAAACTCAATGATGTTTTGCTGTGATCCACCTAATCCTTATAAATTGTAAAACTGATCAAAATGTTACTCCTATGCTTGTCACTGTGTGCTGTTTCTATGTGCCTTACAAAGGCTGCTTTTAATTCCAAGGGTTAGCAGGAGATGAAAGAGCTTGAGGGGCAGGACTGATTTGGTTTTGGGTTGTTTTGCCTTTTCTTCATGTGTTATCCGTGGACTCAGCACATGTGTCAGGTGCCCAAGTGGAAACTTTCAACCAACGTCCATCTGGAGGTGTGCTAGCTGTGTGGGTGGTAGTGCTGTTGACTGATTAAAGAGTTCTGCACTGCTCGTTGCTCCAGTTTGTACAATAGTGTAGGCAGTTTGTGCAGTCTAAAGAATCTCATCCACTGACAATTCAGATAGGCAGTCTTTCAGAATGCCTCATCGACCTCCTCAGTGTTGGAAATGCACACTCTTCCAGCAGGCTGCCTCTTAACATGTCAGGCTGGTGAGCTGGAATGAACAAAGCAATGGAAGGAAAATTGTAGGGGAACAATCCAATACTGTCCCCTGGAGGTGGACACAGTGATTAAATAGGGAAGGTTTATCTTTTCTATCTGAAGCTCTTCGCAAAGAGACTGAGATTTGAAGAAGATTATTTTGGGGTTTTTTTTGTTGTTGTTTGTTGGGGTTTTTTTTAATTCATTCACTGCAGTTATCTCTGAAGCAGTTTTTTGGACAGCTGCCTCTGTACTTATGATGAGAGTGTCTCTATTCCTCCCTGACCTCCCTCCCTGGTGAGCAAACTTGCATGTGAGCCACCGGACTAACCTGCTTATTATTCAGCAACAGGGCCTGGCATGGACAGCATGAACTGAAATAGAAAGTTTCTTGGGGCTTTTGCTAATGTAAAAGTGTAGCTTTCATGCGATATAAGCCCTGTGTCAGCAATGTGGTCCTACTCAGTTCATTTTTTAAAGCTGTAATAGTTATGCTGGACAGGATTCTCTGTTGCAAAAGCTTGTAGTACGCTGCTGACAACATTCTCCCTGGTCTCTTTCCACTGCTTCCTCTTCCTCTGAAGCCCCAGGCACGTCAAGTGGCTTGAGTTGTACTTCAGCATTGGTTAACCCACCACTTATTCCCTTGAAGTCATTACACATGAACATGAACCTTCTTTGGGGCCTGCCAGTGGCTGCGAGATGAGACCCCATGGTGTGTCATAGTCCCTGTTTACTTGTACAAGATTTAAATAAATTCATCCAGAGCATAAGGCTGTCAGCTGTGCTATGCCACTTGGGAGCATCAGTGGAAATTGAATGTGGCCTTTTTGGGGACATGGTGACAGTCATCTCTATAAATCACCTTGGGGAACCTGGAGCACAGGTATCATAATGTACAGGGAATTTATTATACTGGCAGCAGTGTATTATAGTTCATTTTGTAACTTGGGTGGATTCGATGCTGTTTAGGGACTGAGAATGATTGATGGATGAGCGAGAGTGCATTTGTACATGACAGGTGAAAAGGGTCAAGGGGAATGAGAAAATGATTAGCGAGGGGAAAAAGAAAAGGTAGGTGTGTGCAAGAGAAAGGAAAAAAAAGAAGGAATGGGAATATGAACAGGAAGCAAGATAAGAGTGGTGCATTTAACTAAAATTCATACAGTGCAAGGTATAACATAAAAATGATTGTACCCTTGGAACCTAAATTTTTGGGGTGAGTATGCAAGCAATTTACTAAAATAAAAAAGTCTTCAAATTGTGGAGCTTTTTCTAGAGTGTGTAAAGGCATGCAGATAAAATTCCTACTTTCTCAATTTTCCCTATTGGATGACTCATGAAGAACCTTTAAGATAATGCTGGTTTGATTGAGGAAAAGAAAAACTTCACAGCTGTGAAAAAAATTTGCAAATACCATTGCTATCTTGAAAGGGACATTAACTCAGATGTATCACAGAATCAGCCCGTTTTTTGAGGCAGGGAATTTGGAGGTATTTGACCAAAAACTACAGAGTTTGCTCTGTGGTTTTGTACTTTTGCAGGGCTTTGCACAACCCTCTGAAACTTTTGGTGCTGGTCACAGGTCAGATAACTGCTGCTTTCATCTGTTCTGGAAATTCTTAAGTTTCCATTTTGGGTGTAATAAGGGAAAGTAGAGTTTAAACTTCCTGTGGAGCTTTGCCACTTTCTGCTATCTGAAGATTTGGTTCTTATGGGGCCTGTTAATGCCAAGACCTGGTTGTCCTTTTGCTTGAGTACCCATCGCTGTTAAAGAACCAATCAGTGCAACAGAGCTGTAATCAGACAGTCAAAATAGATGTCTCCAAACAGTAGAAGTGTTGAAGCCTATTTGCCCATGTCTTAGTGTTGGATTCCGTGGTGAAAAATAAAGATTGATTTCATCCTTTGAGGATGGTAAATGCATTTCATTTTTTGATAATTCTTTAATAATTGCCTGAATATGTAGGCAGAAATAAACTTTTAAAAAGTCAGAATATGCTTTTATATGTCATTAGCATCTCTCAGTCATAAAAAAGCCATTAAATGTGAAACAAAAGCCTGGGGTGGATGCTTATGGGAAGGATATGCTTTCAAAAGCATTTTAAGTAAGAGAGACTGTGACCTATAGGTAAAAATTAAGTGTAACTCAACTCTGTAGCTGAAATTATAAGAAATTGATAAAACAAGACAGTTACCCAACTAAACATAAGAAAATAAACAAAATCTCCTTTCTGGCAACATATTTATTATGCCCATATTAATCAAGTTATTGCCTGCAGTAAACAAATCATTTCAGAATTCTGTGTTTCATAATGCTGGAAATACTATGCATGATTCATTATATGTTTAGGAAAACAAAACAAAACAATAGCCAGAAGAAAACCCCAATCCCCCCAAAAAACCAACCCCACCAGCTTGTGAGGGTTGGTTTGTTGGTTTTTGCCTTTTACAAAACAAAGCAGCTGTCTAACCTTAAGTCAGTGTGAAACTCCCCAGTGACCAGTAAGTCCAGCAGCCAGGGACAAATAGAACGGAATTGTGCCATGAGTGTACAAAATATCCCTGGAGGACCAAATTTGGAGCTTTTGGTCTCCAACACTCTGACTTTTCAGTCAAGAGATGCTGGAGACCAGAAGTTGGGATTCCCTGTGTATGTAAGGCCTTGAGGTTTCTCCTTTAGAGAGGCAGGCATGTTGGTAGGTGTTAAAGGTTCTCCTTTAGTGGGTCTCTCTCCAAGTGAGAACCACTCTTCTACATCCCCAAAATCTTACTTCTTCTCTTTATTAATTTCATTTTGTGTCACCAAAAAAGGTACTGCCCAGTCTAGATGAGAAATGCCTTTCTGTTCAGCTTTTCTAGAGCTTTGAGTGATATCATCGAGCTGATGGCTGCCCAGCATCAAATCCAGCTTTCATGCTTTGATAAACGTTCCCCCAAAAAAGGGACATAATGTGGTTTTAAATCCCACAAAATACTGGTTTCATGTTTCCTACTCATTCTGCCTTCTTGTTTCCTTTCTTTCCCTCTGTCTCTTATTTCCTTGGGTTGTAGCCATTTTGAATGAAGGCCATCTTCCCTTCTGGCCTAAGAACAGGACTGGAAGTATTTGAACCTCAAGTCCAGCTCCAGTACATTTTAAATGTTTTATCATTGAAATTCAATCTGTGTAAGTAAAAAAAAAATGTCCACATGAAAGTGAAATTAACTGAATGAACTCTCAGTATATAAAATAAAATAGGAAATAGATAAAGGAGAGAAAAGTAAGGAATATTAACTGGGGATACTTTACATCTCCCTCAGCCCAGCCTGGCAAATATCCTTTTAATCTATGTTTCATGAGAACACTTCCACCTTCAAGTGTTTTTAAGAGCCAGGAGGCTGAGCTCCATTGTGCAGGGTCACACTAGCATGAATTGATGGAACTGAGCCACCCTTCCAAGGCATAGAAGAGTTACTACATTTATGTTGAGAAACTGGAACAGGTGATGGAGGAGGGAGTTCTCCCTGCTTTGTTCTGTCTGAACTTTTTTCTTGCCCTTTACATTTGCACCCAGGGTATTTGGTCATGTTGGCTTCCCTAGTCTGGCTCCAACCCCAGTCTTGATGGCTGCATTCAGAGTTTGTAGTTCTTTACCTTTCCTGCCAAACTTGGCAATTCCTTTCTCCTTCAGTAGCTGCTTGCTGTCACTGAACTAACTCTAAGGTCTGAATCTCTATATACTGACAGATCTGCCTCTTGTTGGGTCAGAATGACCTGTTCATGGACCAATCCTTCTGAAATTAATTCTTTCTCTTGTTCCTCCTGCTTCCCTCCAAGGCAGTAAGTTTCCTTATGTGCCATCTCTTAGGATCCTGAGTCAGAATAGAAAAATGGTCTGCCTAATACAGGGTCTTCTTTCCTAGCTAGATTCAGGGTTTTCCTGTGCAGTCACAGTGGTCTTTTGTTCATCTTTTACAGAGAGCAAAGGGATGGGAGAAGTAAGACTATTTGGAGGGTTCCAGAAGAAGGGTTCATGTCTCCTGTATTTTGCAGGGATTTCTTGGGGTTTTTTATAGGATAGGACTTGATTGATGGTGATGGGGCATGTAGGCCTCTTCAGTTCTTCCCACTCCTTTCTTCCTCTCAGTGAAGGAGCACACTTACTGACGACTAATTTCAGGAAAAGGAGTTGAAGAGCTTGACTGCTGCTTTGCCTTCTGGAGAAGATATTTCTTTCCCTGCTGAATATTCATGCTTGCTACCTGGCCATCTGATCTGGAGGTTAGAAACCAGCATTTTACCTCTTAAGAAAGACAAACACTAACTTTCAAAATTAAGGGTAAGCCATCTTCCCTCCACATGCTATTTTCCAGTCAGATGTGTTTGGGTCTGCCTCTGGTAATACGCTTTTGCTTTCAATACGTGAGCAGTTTCCTTATTACTATATTCCCTGATCTAATGTGATGGCTTCTAAACTTCTTTTGGCCTAATCTACCCTCCTGAGTCACAATAGAGTAGTGTGTGGATGCACTTTTTTTCCCCACTGGATCTTCCATCCTTTCAAACTAACTTTCTAGGCCTCTGTCCTGAAAAGCGTGTCATGGTATCAGAATGCTAAATTTCGTGAGTGGAAGTTGCATATTCTCATTGTCCCATTGAAGGCAGATTGCTCTTTTTGCCCCTGATACTGCCAGTGTCCAAGGCAGTGTCCAGAAGCTGCAGTGTCAGAATCCTGCCCTTTAAGTGGTTTTAGTCAGTAGGAGCATTCCTTTGATGAAATTGTTGTCATGAACTATATTGTTTGAGTACATCATTCAGTTCTGTGCACAGCTTCTGTTAAGAGCTTCTGCTGCTTGTCTGATCTGCCACCAGAAGCAGAAAGAGCACTCCAGAAAAGAACCCAATGGATTAGACAACCAAGTTAGCTGCCCTAAAATAATAAAAGAGAGAGGAAAAAAAAAAGTATTAAGATCTTTAAACAGTTCAATAAAATAATAATTTTTTCAAAGGATTTAGTTGAGCTCAGCTAGCTCATTTCAGATATGTTTCTGGCCTCTGGTGCTTCTAAACCTGGCATTTCTGATTCCCTGTCTGCCCCTCCTTTTCCTCCCACACGCTTGACCTCCAAAAGCATTCCTTCACTTGTCTTAAGGACTTACATGTCTTTTTTACATGTTTTACTCTCCCTCTCACCCCAAGTATGTGATCCTGGCCTGAGCTTGCTAATTATGTATAGCAGGGATAAAACTCCTTGCCTTGCTTGGCTGCCCCCTTGTTTGGAAACTCACCCTAAACATTTCCACATGGTTTGCACTCTTTTTGCACAGCTACTTTTTTTTCCCTTTAAACTTTCTCTTGTTTAAAATAACTCTCCAGCTTCTTCTACCTTGGGCTGCTGGCACTGACCTCGCCTTGTTACTGTTTGCATTTCTTTTGTACCTTTTTGCAGCTTAAATCTCTATGGGCTTTTAAATCTGTCAGCAGCCGCTACCAGGCTCAGTGTGCAATTTTGCTCACTGTTTTCACAAGTTTCCCAGTCCTGAACGCTTTCCAAATGAGCCATTGTTGGGCTGAGTTAAAGAGGTATTGTCTCTGCTTGGACAAGGCTAGTGTGGGTGCCAGAATCTGCATGTGCAGCGATTTTGTGCTGCAATGTCATTTGATGTTGGACCCCTGGGCTCCTGGGGTCTTCCTTCTCCAAACATTTCAAATATGTTGGGGGTGGGGGGGAACCAAAACCCTGCCAAAATTGATTTCTTGAAATATTATTGGAAGATTGTCTTTATATTGATGAAACTCTCATTTATACATCTTCATCAAGGTTGCTTGTTCTGAACACCACTCTTTTTGTTTAATTCCATTATAAACACCTGAAGCCAACAGCTGTGATTGTAGCCCTGTTCTGGTCAGTGCTGCCTAAACACAGAGGGAGTAGCAATATCTGCTTTCATGGTTTTAGAGACATGTTGTATAGGAATAGAGATTTTTATCCACCTATTACAGAGGAGAAACTGAAGCTGGGCAATTTGGTGGCGTATCCAGAGGATGCTCTTGTCAGAATTGGGAGTCAGTTCCAGATCACGGCATTATCTTTCATTTTACTAATGTAAGGTTGGCTCGGCTCTAAGAGGGTATGCTCTAATGAACTCGCTTTTCTTAACAGGGACTGAATTTGCTGCTCTGATCAACCTGATGTGACACGGTGGGGAGAAATATCCTTTATGTTGAAATGATGGTTGTCTTTTGATAGGGACTATGTGGTTCAGAGGACAGACATCTGGAAAAATATTTCAACCTGTAGGTTGCAGATGGCATTGCTGCCACTAGACAACTGTCTCATGACCTTTGCTTAAAAGATGCAGTAATTTAAATGTTTTCCTGTTGAAGAGCAAAGTAGTACTGCCAGCCAGGAAAAAGGTGTATCACGTTTTTAGCCCTTCTTTGAGTGTCACATAATCCAGTGCTTTGAGTTTCTCACTTCATGACTTTCGTGTGATCTTTCCCATTCTTGACTGATCATTAGTAATGGAAGTTTGAAATGGGAGTTGTTTTGGCTGCCTCTCTTCATAGGTTTTGCTCTGACAGGGAGAACTCAAGGTTCCTGACAGTTACCAATGCAGCTGCTGACTGGTTTTTTTTTTTCCGTTTTTCTTTTTCTTAATCTCCAGGATGAATTGGATCTCACAGACAAGAACAGAGAGGCTATGTTTGCACTCCCTCCAGAGAAGAAATGGCAGATTTACTGCAGCAAAAAGAAGGTACTACTGTTGTCCTGATTGGAGTAGCTCACCAATAAATTCTGTGTGCATGTCCGTAATTGCATCTTGATTTGAGCTACGTGTTTATTTACTATTTACTCAAGAATATGATTAAGTGATGTAAGGATTTTTATCAGCATGGATATGGCACAATTTTCTTATGAGTAGTGTATGCTTGTGATTTATGAAAAAAAAGTTAATGTCTTAAAATTTTGCATTGTCCCATTTTGAATTTTTTACATGTTTAGGGGTTTTTATTTTGCTTTATTTTTTGTTTGGGGTTTGTTTTGTTGTTTGGCTTTGGATTTTTTTTAAGCTGAAAGAAAAGCTGTCATGAAAATGTTTTAAGGAGTTTTTTAAGACTTTTGTAGGCTGCTTCGAATAGAAAAAGTATTGCTGAAGTCTTTCAGGATGTCTTCAAATATCTGAAAAGTACACAATAATAGTGATGTCTTAAAACTTGGTAGTTCAAGGTCTTCCAGAGCTTGTAGGAAATGTTCCCCATTTCACTGGGAAGTGAAGATGACCTGCTCCTCTTAATTTCTATGAAATACTTCTCCGTTCAAGGTCTTCACATTTCTGACACACCAATAAAGGAGCAGTAAATCGGAGGCTGATGTATCATACTGGCAATATTGTCGCTGGCAGAATGATGGCCAAATTAATTGATAAATTGTATCACTGCCATGAAACTTCTAAAGTAGAAGCTTCTGCAGTAATGATGCGGTGGAAAAGTTTTGCTGCTCTAGGAAACAGACAGTTGGAAACAAAGATGGCCCCAATACCACGGATTTATTAGCCATTAATGTTAGGGGAAAAAAGGTGTGGTGGGTTTGTTTGTTAATTTTATTTCCCAAGTCTGCAAGTCATCCTGTGAGAGCATCAGTCTTTATACATAAGTTTGCGTAATAGAAGGTGAAAGAGGAAGTTTAGATTCCAATACTGAACATGGCAGATTAAAACCCTTTTCATGGTCCTTCTGAGGCTGTGTTTGCTGCCTTTTTATCTTCAAGATGGGGGCAATGAGGTTTCTTACCATGTAATTAAAGAAAATCAGGCCAGCCAGATAGATGTTTTGCATTTAGGGTTTTTGTTCATTTGTTTTTTAGCTTCATACAGGGAAGTTAAAAGAAATCAATTAATTAGTGCCTCTCAGCTAGCAATAACTCAGGAAGTGCATAAGAGCAGTCTAGGCTCAGTTGTCTTTAGTGCTCTCTCCATTCTTTTTCCCTGCTGGTCACAGACCTTGCAAGTGGAGGAAAGGTGCAGGCTGCTGTGATTAATGTCTGCTTTACATTTTTGCTGGCCAGCTCAGCTGGATTTTTCAGCTCTGGTGGGAGAGGATCTATTTGTAGCCGTCTTAGAGAACCCCACATTCCACCTCCCAGACCAGTGTGCCTTGGCAGGAAGATTTGTGCTTTAATGTATTTAATGTGTTAGTTGGATTCACTCATTACACTGGGGGTGTTGTTGGTTTGGGTTTTTTTCCCCTCTTCCTAAAACAGTGGATTTGATATAAGGATCTTAAAAACCTCCAGAGTTAAAGAAGCTGCATACTGGAAAATCTTTATAATGCATTTATAGTGCAACCTCAGTTAGCTGAACTCCAGCTATCCAAAATCATGTGCTAACTGGAACGGGATACCATTGCCAGATGCCTATTCATTACATTGTAGATACTTTCAATTACTTGAAACCTTAACTTTCCAATGTTATTCATTGTTTCCCTCACAGGCACTCAGATGGTCGGTGTGACATCTCTCTCTAGCCTACTGCCTAATCCACCTACCATCAGTGTTTTACAGTGAAAGAGAAGCTTATTCCGGGCTTTATTTTAAAGGAAAGCTGCCTTTTCCCTGAAGAATTTGTAATCTAATTTTAGCCACAAAGGGTCCAGTTTCTCACTTCGCAGAACACTACCAGCTATCCAGAACAAGACCCCAGAGAACTCTGTCTTGCTGATGTTGGGTTCTTTCAGTTTCTTGGGAAGCATGGGCTTTATGCTTTGTAATGTGGCAACTGAAAACACTATGAACTAGAAGGTCAAGAAGTGCAGATTGAGACAATTGTTCACAACCATTGATCTTAGGTGACTTTCCTACCTTAAAAGTAATGGAAAGTCAGAGTTTCCTGATTTACTCTAAAGGTGGCAACATTAGTGGGCTGCCAAATGTCACTTGCAAAAATGAAGATCAGTCATTGCTGTAGACACACATTTATCTTGGCAGATAGACTTTAGATATAATCTTCTGTGGTACCTGATTCCAATTTCATAGCAGAAAATCACTATTGTATTAAAGAACTTATTCCACCTGTTTCTGATACGAAGCCTTTCTGAAGAAATGAGGGAAGGCAGGTATGTCTGTGTGTTGAAAGTTATATGCCAGGGGTACAACTTGCCAGTCAACAGTCCTCAGTACTCAAAGAAGGTTTAGTTCTGGACTGAGATATCATGGTGTGGGTGATATCTACAGAGGAGCATTCACACAGTATTATACAGCCATGTTTGGTTTGGTCGCTTTTGGCCATTCTGGGTTCCTATCTGAAACTGTCGCAGCTTTAGCTACCAGGTACAGTGATTGCTTTGCTCGGATTTCTGGGGTAGCTACCTGCAAGGAATAAAGGCTGCTCTGTTGGAAAACGCTAATGTGTTCTCAATCTCAGCTGTTCTCTACCTTACCATTAATCACTATAGGGTGGATAATGAGAGCTGCAGTTGTCTTAATTTGCATCAGAACAATCATTAGTCACCTCTGGTGACCTCTATCCGAACCAGTATTTAATCTACCCTGACCCTCTACCCAAAACACCAGTACGACATGTTTCAGATGGCCTCTTCCTCTGTAGTATGAACTTCACCTGATACTGAGTGCTAAGTAAAGCCATATGTAGACAATACCAATTATGATATCCTCTCTTAGTTCAGGTACTTTATTCTGTTTTTCTTTAGAATAGTCTTCATTTCTCATCATAAGCTGAAATTTAGACTTTTATAAAACATAAATTCACTTCTGTCTTTTCTGTAAAATTATCTCTAGATTTCCTACCGGATATAAGTTTTTCAGTAATTAGATCAAACACTAGATCAAGCTTTCAGATGTATTTATTTGTTAATTTCAGATGTCAAAATTTAGAAAACCACTGTTCTTCAGTGCTGTTTTATGACAAGCTGATACTAATGTACATAATTTCATTAAATAGTGATCAAATAATGATATGGAGAGAAAAAGTTGTGAGCTCAGTTACTTAATCTGTGAGTGAGCTTCTATTGGGATCCTCAAGAGAGTAGAAAATGCAGGTATTCCACTGTTTCAGTACACATTGCTTTGGATGCAGTCTGTGTTTCTAAGAATGAGGCCTCATTGTGTGGGCAATAGCTTACTGCCTTCTGAACAATCCTACAAGCTGTTAGACTTACTACTATTGGAAAGCAAGTCAAGTTGTTTTCTTTTTATGGCCTTTCCTGCCTCCAGAGACTAATTTGTAAGCCTTCAGTTGAGCAGATTTTAGTAGTAAGCACACGCATTTTGCAGAGTTAAACAAGTTAGGGGTTTTGGGTTTTTTTACCCCTGTCTTTCTTTGAGGAAAAAAATTGGTAGCAAATCTTTTCCAAAGTACAGTCAGACCAGACTGGCTGTATCCTACAATTTCTTCCCAATCAAACAAATAAACACCCCAAAAATCTCAATCCTAATAACTGTATTGGCATCTCTTAGATATTTTAGTGTTCTTTTGCACTCTTGGGATTTTAGTTGTACCATAGAATAGCTGCTTTGAGTTGACTATGCTTTATCTACTCAAGTGAGATTATTCAAACTCAAGTACTGAAGTAATAAGCAGCACACTGAAACTTTCTGGAACTAGGCATTTACAGCATCTGAAAAAGAGTATGTGCTTACAATCCTTAAATTTATTCTCCTTTTTCTATTATGGGAAAGAGATCTAGAGAAAAGCTTCTCCACAATAGCAAAATAGGATATAAAAATGCTAAGAAAAATTTATCTGAACCATAGCCTGTAGCAGTCAATAGGCAGAAAAGAAATTAATTTCCTTATCATGCCATCCCCTGCAATTTTTTTTTAAATATCTGTCAATTATATTTTTCATCTATCTGATGAATAAAAGAACTAGCAAACTGATTATGCAAGTAGGAATCAGGAAACTCCTTGTTTCCAAAAGCATTTGATTTAAATTATTGTATAATTACAAAGACTTTGTAATTGTTATGTTTATGCATAAATGCATTTCTCTCTACCTGAATGAAAGAGTGGCAAAGTTAGGAAACTTTTTGGAAATGTTCTGGCCATGCCATCCTCTCATACACTTTCCCTGCACTATTTACACATGCCTTGGCTGCATACAACATTTCTTTTCTTTTTGCCTTTCCCCCTTCTTTTTGCCTTTTCCCTTTCCCACTTTTCCTTTTCAATTTTTAAAGATACAGTTTTAAAGATCTGAATATATTTTCAGATCAAGTACTGTTCATTCTATTTCTTTATTGCACTTGTCTGTCTTAAAATATTCTTGTGGTGAAATCTCTTGGCTTGGGTGAGCTCACTGCAAGGAGCAGGAAGGATGGAGTAGAAGGCACTTCTGTGCACTACACATTTCATTACACAAGGAGTCCAAGCCCCTTTGATTGAAGTCACAGGCCAATGCTGAAACCACTGAGGCTGCAGTCCAGGTGAAGAGTACCCCAGCCACAGATGCCCTTCTGGAGAAGATTTACATCTCTCCCACAAAGAAGCAGCATCACCTTGTATTCAGTTCCATTTTCTAAAATGAGCGCTCCATCCTCATAGGCTTCAGAATACTCTGGAGAGTCCTAGCATTAGTCAGACTAACTTTTAGTAGTTTTACCACCATCTTTTCATACCATTTGCAGCTCATTTTCACTTTGGTCCCATGCTGGCTATCTAACATTACTGAACATAATGTCTACATGGCCAGTTTTGGTTTTTTCTTTCTTTGAGAGTCTCTCTTCGAGTTTTGCCCTTGAGGTTTGCATTGTCAGCAAAATTTTGCCATAAAAAGTATAGCTTGATATTGTGCAGCTGGATGGAGAGCATAGTACTTCTGTCCTCCATCCCCATGCCCATGCCTGCCTTCAGACTCTTGCAGAGCAAAATTTCCAATCCAAACCCAGGCTGTATTATGGCTATAAACCCTGCTTGAAACTTGAAGCTGAGGTTCCAGCTACCAGACAGTGCAGTTTACCCTATGCTTTGGATTCATCCTCCTGTTAAAACTATAAATATAAAATTTAATAATGTGTATAATATAGGTATATATATTTATAATCTGCTGGAGGGATCTAAGCTGCTTTTGTAGCTTTTGATATAACTACCTTAGCCTACCAGGGATATTTAGATATTGTATTTAGATAGGAGTTCATTTCTTCAGGTTCCTGCTTTAAAGTAGAGCATATACAAGGAGACCACAGAATCACAGAACTGGTAAGGGAATACTGGTGGAGTCATCTGCTGCAGCCTTCCTGCTCAAGTAGGGTCTTCCTAGAGCACATGGCATAGGATTGCATCCAGACCATTCTTGACTATCTTGTGAGGGAGACTCCACAACCTCTCTGGGCAATCTGTTCAAGTTCCAGTGCATGGTCCCCTGCGCAGTAATGAAGTTCTTCCTTGTATTCAGGCAGAACTTCCTCTGCATCAGTTTCTGCCTTTTGCCTCTTGTCCTATTGTTTGGCACCACCAAGAAGAGCCTCGATCCATCCTCTTGGCACCCTCCCTTCAAATACTTATGGCTGAGAGGGGACTTCATCAGTGTCTCTTGACCTGCTGGCAGTGCTCTTCCTGATGCACCTCAGGATCCCATTGGCTTCCTTGGCTCCAGGGTACACTGTTGGTTCATGGACAGCTTGTCGTCCATCAGGACCCCCAAGTCCTTCTCTGCAGAGCTGCTTTCCAGCAGATCAGCTCCCAGCCTGTACTGGTGCAAGGGGTTATTCTCTCCCAGTTGCAGGACACTGCATTTGCCTTTGTTGAATTTTAAACAGTTCTTCTCTGTCCACCTGTCCAGCCTGTCAAGGTCCTTCTGAAGGACTGTGCAGCCTTCTGGGGTGTTGACCACTCCTCCCAGCTTTGTGTCATCATTGAACTTGCTGAGGAGAGCTCTGCCCCTTCATCCAAATCATTGAATGAGTTAAACAATACTGGACCCAGTATTGAACTTTGGGGGGCACTGTTAGTGACAGGCCTCCAACTAGACCCTGTGCCACTGATCATGACTCTCTAGGATCTGCCATTCAGCCTGTTCTGAGATATTCAGAGGAAGACAGATATTCCCTAAAGAAGAGGGAATGGATCTTCATCTGGTCTCATTTAGTGGTACAATATGCCAGATGAAGATCGCACCATTGTATTGTCTGAGTGTGGGTTTTTGGTTTTGTATTGTCTGATCTCAGCTATGAAAGCCTTTGGGATTCATCCTTTCTGTATGAAGACTGCCAAGCACATGGTTGTCTCATCATAAATGAAGTGGGTGGTTTGAAGTTGTATTGTTTTCAATTCTATCTTCTTGCAGTGTTTTTTCCTCTTTGAAATACTCTTAGAGTCTGTTATTGATTTGGAATATTAAACTGTTTTGGTTATGGAGTTATAACTTTAAGGAGCATTTAAAGTGTCCCTTATAAGTTCACTTCTTTAGAGTTGTTATTTCATATGCTGTATTGGGGAGCAGCAGATGGGAACACACAACATGGTTTGCTGCAGTATTTGAGAAGCCATTTGTAAAGAGTGCCGGTTTGATGAGGCTTGGATGTGGCTGATGAAAGTTTTTCTCCCAGCTTAGCATGAAATGTTGAGGGGGACTGTGCATGGGTGTTGGAGTGGGTGCTTCTACTTTCTCTCTTCACTGTGAAGTCTGGAAAATGCACAGTAACCCTCACAGCACATGTAACAGCCTAAAAGTAAAAGCAGTTGGTAGACAGTAGGAGGCTGAGTGCTTAGTGTGAGGGTATTGCTGGCTAAACGATGAGTGTGTCTGATGACCACAGGGCAAAGGCCAGCAAAGCCACGCTGGAGATGGAGAATTAGACTTTATCTGAAGTCTTTGGTGCATTGGTGCATTGGAAAGTTCTTTTCCTACTGATACTTTAGAATTTTGTGGCAGAAGTTCAGCTCTTTAGCAAACATTTTAATTTGACTCAATATTCAAACCTTGACAAAGACCTGAACAACCAGACCTAACTTTGAAATTAGCTCTGAGAAGGTCCCTTCTTCCCAAGCACCCTTCCATCCTAAATTGTTTTGTGGTTCCCTGAACTGACCATAAATGAAACTAGGAAAGCAGCTGAATGGCCCTATAAAGAAAAGGGGCAACACTGAGGTTCTAGGCACTCTACTGTGTACTGTCCTGTATTACTGCTATGAGACCAACTCCTTGAAATAGGCTGTAGCAGATGTTATTTGGTTCCCTCCCAGTGCCTGGGATCCATGGTTGCTTTTTGTCTGAAAGACTGCATGACTTCCTTAGCTCAGAAGGCTGCTGGTGAAACAGTCTGAAATGTGGAATTTCTCAAATGAATTCTCTGAAAATAGACTTGCTTACAGTTAGCCTAGGGCTCACTGGAAATCTCATAACACTGGTAAGTCACAGTGGGAGGACGTTACCCTTTGCAAACCACGACATTCCTTTAGCTGTATGTTTGGAAAATGCCAGCAACTGTGGAGTTAACTTGCTTTTTTCCCACCAGCATCTGTTCCTTTTTCTGTTAACAAAATTACTTCATGCTCAGATGTTTGGGATGATTTTGTTAGCTTGATGTTGACATTGGGTCATTTCAGTATCTTTAGTCTAGGTATGGAAGGCAGGCACATGGCTTCAAACATTACTTTGTTATAAATGCAAGTAGGCTTTAGAGCAGCAAATTGAGAAACTGGCCTATGACAAGCACAGGACAAGCACAGTAATGGAAAATGACAAAATGCAGCATGAGTGTCACTAACGCAGCAAATGCATTTCCTCATTAGTGGTGTACTTGGGTCTTTTCAGTGTGAAAGAGCAGTTTGATGGTACCTGTTAATGTGTGTCATAGGCTGAAGCAAGAGCTCCCAAATTTGGCCAACATCATTAGTACAGTGTAAAGTAAAGCCTAAAATGATATACATTTCCTTCTACATCATTTAATGCAAAAAATGGGTTCTCACTGGGAGAATAAAACTTAAGATTCATGTAAGACACCATCTCATTCTTTTATGTTTCCATATAATAAGTTTAGGCTTTTTTTTTTTCCTCATCTCATAGAAGTATAAATTTGTTGTTGTTGCCCTGTTATTTCTTAGGTAGGTCAGCATACTTGAGAAGAATCATTGCCCATTTTTTATGGTTTATCATGAAGTTCTTGTATTTGTTTCTTCATGTTTTTTCCTTGATATTTTTTCCCTTCTATAGCAAGTACCCCAAAGTGTGTACTTGGAGAAACAATGTTGTAGGCTTAATAACGTGAGAGACTCCTCTTAATTATTTTTTTTTCTTAAAGTCATACTTGTAATGGTTTAAAGTATAAGTTTAGTGTCAAGGAGGCAAAAATGCATGCACAATTCAGATTATATACCATTATTACAGCTTGGAATCATGATATCTAGAAGACCACATTGTAGCAGACATAAGAGGAGATAAGTTTTTCCAAATTGTCTGCTTTACTTGATTTGTGTTTTCCATGTTGCCATGCTAACAATTACAGACTCACTTATTTATCCTGGTATAAGAGGTTACCTTGGGTCAGGGTCTTGAAATTATATATTTATTTATGTATAATTGAAAAGTATTTTCTTCCATGCCCTCTCCCCACCATGGGAACAACATGGAATATTTTTAGTTTCTTCCTCCCACTCCTCTGTCTCTCCAACAAGAAGGGTTAGTTGTTGCTTAGAAAATGTCTTCCCAGCTCATTAATTCAAACTGCTGAAGACATAAATGCCAAAACTTGCCATGTTATCTGCTATAGATGTTCTGAGTATGTAGAATTTGTGTGTCCATCTTGAAGCTCTGCATTTTTCAGGTGAGCTACTAGTGCTTCAGTTGAAGTTAGAACTCAATACATACCAAAAATCAGGTCCAAAATAGTCCTGAGTTTATACAGTAATAGTTGGAAAATTGTCATCATCATGCCTAATGCTGTGTTTTGCATTTAGCTTGCATTCTGTGGGAGTTGGGGAGGGCTCAGTGGGTGCAGATTTGACCCTACCATGGAAAAAAAAGAAGGAACAAAAAAAAAGGAGGGTGGAGGGGGGGAGGCAAAAAAAGAGAAAACATTTGTCCAGCTGTCATCCTGCTAACCTGGTGTAATTTACTGTACTTAAGAACAAAAATAATGGTGAGCGATCCCATTCTGCTATATGGGAAGTACGTGTAAATGCTGATTGTGTGATTTAGTTGCTGCCACTGGATTATGTGCTGTCTGTCCTCTTGCAAAAGTTCTGGGTCTCCACAATTCAAATATGAATCAGTCCTGCTGACTGTCTGCAAAAATAATAGTAATATATATTCAATACAATGCAGTTTTCATTGTTCAAATTAGTCTTCCATAGATAAGCAAGAGCTTATATATAAGTAACTAGCATGTTTCTCTGGTATGTGAGAAGCAAGTTTGGTACAGACCAGGGCTCACTCTTCTCTATATTCTGAATATCACTGAGTGTCCACCACCCTTAAAAAAAACAGTGAACACTGAGCAGGAAGAGTTGCTGAATTCCTCTCTTTTCAGTGAAAAGTTAAGAAATGAGCACAGTAAAGAATTGTTGCCAGGATAAAGTGACAGTCATGAACAAAAAGAAAGAAATTTTCTTCTACAGTTCTGGAAAGTTGTTTAGTTTTCATTGCAGTCACATGTGACAGTTTCAGCTACACACCTTAGTTGGGTAAAAATCACATTGTTTTCCATGACATTCAGTCATCTGTTGAAAGGCACCTGGCATCCCAAACATTTTGCAGATGTAATAGGTGAGAAAAATGAAGGCTAAGAGAAACAGTTTTACCTGAGTTTATGGAATGGGCAGAGTAGACAAAGGAACTGAGTGATACACTCAAATATTGAGCTAGCAGCTTAAAAGCTATGGGCTTGTCAGGCTGTATTTATTTCCTCTGTTCACCTGTCCAACAATTCCTAACTTTGCTGTTTTTTCAGTAATGATGGGTTAAATGATGAAGAAAAACGGAAAATACGTGGCTGCTCTGACCATCTGTCATCACACTTGGTAAAGGGCCCAGAGCAGAAGTGAACTAAAGCAAGAAGCAGTGTGCATCACTGCTAAACCAGACAATGGACATGTTATGAACAGTGAACACATTTTAGAGTTTGATGTTAACAAATTCTCTGTGTGCTCCCAGAAGGACTTGTCATAAATATCTCTGCTGGCTCTAGATAAGTGTGTCCTAGGTAGTTCCATTTGTATTTGAGCACAGATAGTGACGTTTCATTCCTGTCATCAAGCAACATGCAGGGTGTTTGCCATGAATGGTAGGTGACTTCATTCTATTTACAAAAGTTTGTAAGTGATTGCTTGCTGGAGATAAACAGTAGGAGAAAAAGATAAACTTGCAGCGCAGGCATGGGGGAGACAGGAGGCTCAGTTACACATTGCGGGCCCTTCTGTGGCTTTTCACGTTCCCTAAAGAATGCTCAGAGGAGGAGGAAAGGAAGTGAGGAAGGAGACAGTCCAAGTGGTGACATTCTGATGTGGTGGGGATACAGCTGAAAATAGTGCTGTTGGAAAGAGGACAAGGTAAGCCAGATGGATAAGGAGAAAGTCCCTTTCTGTCCCTGCTGTATCCACAGCGTGTTGACTGTAAGCTGAACAGGGTTAATACTAGCATGGAAATGTACACACGCTACTCTAAGTAGTGCCTTGAAAAGTAGTAGGGACAATGCAGAGCTTGAACGTTAGTGAAACAATAGAGTATGTCCTACTGCTGCTGCTTAGGATTTGTTGGGATAGTGACAGATTGTTGGTTTCACCTGCCACAGGAATGACTGCAGAACCTTGACCCTGACCTCAAGCTTGCTACAGGTTTGTGGGGACAGAGCTGTGGTTCAGGAATACAGTGTAAGTCCACAGCCACACACCTGGAGAGCCGGCCACGTCCATGAGAAATATTTTGTCTTCTCCTGAAGACCCCCTGAGTAGAAAGAATATGAATCAATCTTCTGACTGGTAGGATCCTCCATAGTGGGCGTTTCCCTTCACCTTCCAAAGAAGTGTACAGAATGGGCTGAAGAAAGATAGGCTTCCGAGAACTTGTTCATTAGAAGTGTGGGAAATTCATGGGTCACCTTATTTGCAGCTTATTATTAAGATTACACAGTTATCAACTGCAAAATGTCAGTTGATTTGGGACTTCTGAAAAGCAGAGCACATAAAAGATATTGCACATGAGTATGGACTTCAGTTAATAGGACAGAATGATCTTTATGCAGCAACAGAGTCAGGAGAACTTAACCAACAAGAGACAACTTCCATGACAGAAGTTAAGCATTCAGCAGAGGAACAATGTGTAAAATTGGTAGACTTCAGTTTGGCAAATAAGCTTTGTCCTGAGGGCTGAAATCACTGGATAATTCAGTATGGTCTCAGCTGTACAATTAAGTAGTTCTGTAAATATAGGGACAAGTTATCTTCTTGGTCACTGCACACACTATACCCCTAAATTAATGCCGGCTAATGGTGTGATTCCCATCCTATAGCAGGGCTAAATGTGTTTGAAGAGGGACAAACAGACTTGTATGGTCTGTAGATGTAAGAAGAGGCTGCTGTAGTCAGTGCTGGCAACAAGTTTACGTTTCTCTGTATTAAGGAAAATGATAAAAAGCCAAAAGAAGAGAAGACAGGATCTTAAAACCAAAAGTGTACAGTGCAATCCTACTAAATTAGAAAGTTCCTTAAAATGGGACTCTCTTCATCAGTAATCTATTATAAAGTGTTATGCCAGACATATTTATTATAAAACTTAATCTTGGTTTAAACACTACAGTTGTACATTAAAATCAGTGGTTGAGACTTCTGAGATTTCAGAAAATATTAATTCTTTGGCTCATAACATTGTCCTGGCAACCTTTTTGCCTGCCAGTTATGGCTTTCCAGTCTATTTTCTGTGAGAAACTGTCTCTGTATGTATATGCAATGGATCTCACATGTTTCTTGGAGGATAAGAAATAAAAGCATGGTCTTCATCACCATTAGAATGATAGCAATTAGAAATAATTAATTTGAAGTGGTTTTGAGTGTTAGAGGAGGTTGGAAATGGCACACGGTGTGTGTATACAATGTACAACTTCTGGAGATTCTATATCTATGGGTGCTTGGTAACCCAAAAAAAAAGTAAGGGATGGCATAATCAATTCAAAACAAAGCATAAATTTAACCTGACGGGAAAGTTTTTCAGCTGTGGTAGAGCCAACGATCTTTCAAAAATGACTGATAGTCCATTTTAATTTCTAAAGGCTAAGGATTTCGGCATCACTGAAGCTTCTCTCAGTATTAGGAAATTATTCCTAAGAAAGAATCCTCATTGTTCATAAATGTGTCCTTTTTTCACTTTTGTGCTTTTAAACTTTATTATATTTTTTCACACTGAGTTCCACATTATAAGGCATTTTTTAATATAAATAATAATATGAAGCCTTTGATTCTACTTTTGAAAGGCTGGTTAGTAACCAGCATCAGAGGTCATTATTAGGTCTGTCAAATTACTGGCAGCAGGACAGAGCTGAGGCTAAATGAAGCAAAAAAAAAAAAAGAAAAAAAAACTCAAAAAACACTCTGTGGTCTGTTAGGTAAAATATCCTGTGTCATAATGCAGTGAACTGGAAGCATGTATGGCTATACCTGACCTTTGTGAGAGGCAATTAGAAACTACTCAGTTGCATGCTCCAGCTGGTGATTAATGAATATTCTCTTTTAATAAGTTATACAGTAGACTGCTTTTGAGGCATAAGGATTATTATCTGCACATCAATAGCTTAATTCAAGGGAGAGAAGTAATGTTTGTTTTTCTCAATCTGGGTAAATTGTGCTCATAAGGCTTGGATACAGCTTCCTTCCCCAAACTCTGAGAATATTTGTTTAAATGCTAGTCATGGAATCTGAGAAATGGAACAGTGACCACATCTGTCCAGTGAATGGCTCAGTCCTTTGGTCTGTCCTGTTTCAAAATCAGCATCTCCTGGGACATGGTTGGCTTTTTGGAGGCATAAACTGTCTGAAAAGCTGAGATGTATTTTAGCTCCACTTCTGGATTAGCATTTCATCCCACAGCAGATCAAACACATTTTGTGTCTTTTAATAACACTACTTATTTGTGAAACTTTGGCTGCTCTGAACTGAGATATAGCCAATATAACGGGCAGTGTGTTAATGAACAAGTAAATGTTTCTTTGAAAGCTGAGCTCCTCAAAGTGAAGAAAAGTCAGTAGGTCAGTCATGAAAAAAGGGAAAATGGTGATTTGGATGGGAGTGCAATACAATTTCAGTGTGGATTGATTCTTGGCTGTGCTACAGATTTTCTGTGTAACTGGGAACTGTGTAATTGTCTGCATCCCATTTTTCCTGTTTCTGCTGATCTTGCTGAAAAAACCCAATACATTAATTTCTTTAAGGACCTTTGTCAGTGCATAGTGCCAGGTGTTACAAGATTGTATTGTATTTGGCATTAATAGCAGATGGTGCCAGGAGCTGAGTCTTTAAGTCTCTAAAGGGAAAAGAGTAGCACTTGTGGGAAATCAAGCATCAGCGATAACCATCTTCCACCCTTCAAGCAAACAAAAACTCCACCTTGTTTTTAGTGGACAGAATATTCATGTGAAGAGAAAGGGTCATGCATGTCACTTTGAAATGGAACAGGGACACAAGTCTGAATCCTGAACATCTCAGATGAACATTTTACCAGCTAAGCTGTTATTATGAAGACTGTGGGAGGACTTCAACCAGAAACAGAGAATCTTTATCCAGCAAAAGCTTTCATCTCAATTGATGAAAGCCATGTTAAAGTTTCAGTGAACTGGCATTAAAAAAAACCAAACAAACCCCCAAAACAAACAAACAAACCAAAGCAAAACAAAACACCTGAAAAATGCCAAGCGATTTTTAATCAGGATTCCCATTGCCATTGCTTTTTAATTGGAAATATGAAAAAAATAGCTACAGGGTCTTACTCAGTATGATAAATAACATATTTCACTTTCCCTTAAATGATGTTTCTTGTAATGACTTGAACTCCATGATTTATATTTCCTGAACTGTATGTGATGATCCTGACCCTTCAGACCAGGGAAAATAACCTTTCTTTCAGCTCTATGATGTACTAGAATGATGCATGAAGGCTTTTTATAGGAGGAACCACATTAACCTTAATGTAGCTTTTGCAAGAAAATGCAATTCTTTGTGACCTAAGTATAAACTTGAGCATGCAGTGTCTGGACATGATGCAGTGAACAAGCTTGAACAGGAATTTATATTACAGTAGTCTCATTTCCTATTCTTCATCTGTGTTTGCACACTGTTTTTATTGATACAGAGAGGAGCCCAAGAAAGGTTTTAAAACCACATTTTCCAGCATCAGCTGTGTGGCTTGTTTCCATTCTGTTCTCAACAGTGTAAAACAGCTGTCGGCTGTTCTGAAGAGATTTGAGAAGGAAGTCATGTTGCCAATGAATAGATGTCATCACAATAGTACCCATGCTTTTCCTATGACATCCGTAACACATGAGGCATTTCTTGATGCATCTGTTCAGGCAGGAAGTGTTATTTTATAGTATGCATGTTAGAAGGGCTTCTTGAGTCATCATCCTTGGCAATTTATCACATGGGCGTGTGTGCAGGTAGTGGCAAAGTCCGTGTAGTGGTTGGACACCCAGGGATGTCAAGCATCTGCTGATCCCAGGGAGTTGGTAATTGTCTACGTGGAATAAAAACACCCTGGTATAAATGACGGTGGAAATGAGATAGTGCTGGATTCAGTGTCAGATCAGTGTTCTTAACTCTGACAATGTTTTCCTGGATGAGTTTTAATTGCCATGTCAGCATATATGCCTCTCTGTCTCCACCTGTAGGAAGGAAGGAAGACTTGAAAAGTCTTGCTAATTTTGTTAATGTATTTATTAATACTTTGATGTGCTCAGATTTCAGGACATGCTCTAGCGAACTGCTCAGCATTTTTGCAGTCATTTTGCTGCAGAGTAAAATAGCAATGTGTCATCACTGGAAACTGAAACCCAGTGCTCACCTCAAAAGAGCTTCAATGCAGGCAGTTACTGTACAGGCTTTTCATGTGCTGTTTCTTTCAGGACTGAAACCATCTTGAAAGAAACACTCACCACATAAACAGTGTCTTTCATTTTCCTGATCCACTCAGCCATGAATATTTGGCATTTCCACATGATTTTTGTAGCACTAGTGTTTGGTACTTCTTGTTAAAATGTTTTGCAACAAAGGCAGTGGTCCATAATACTTGCTCAAGTCTCTTATTGCAAATGCTTGTCCCACTGACATGGCATCCACTAAAAGTCTCTGCTCTCTAGAAACAGCTTGCCTGATGGATCAGGTCTCCCAGGATTTGCAAAAAGGCTTTTGGGATCAGCTGAGCTGTGCACACAATTCTCTGCTTTATTTTCTTTCATTTTGATTGGTTCAGATGGTCCAAATATTTGCAGAACTCCATTAAGACCTATTTGGGATGAAGTCATAAGTTCCACTTTCCACCAAGTCATGGAGCCTGTCCAAATTAGTGTCAAAGCCTATATAATACCTTGGCTATATTGCAGGCTTGTATAGTATCAAGATCCTGTTTTCACAGCAGTTACATAGTTGTTACTCCAGTGAAGAATGATATGGCCCCTTATAAAGTCCACAAGCTGACGCCTGTTTTTTAATGTAATATTTACACTATTCAAGGAGCTAAAAGAAGGCTTTACTTTAATAGATTCCTTCAGCTAATGTTTTCCCTTATACAGATGGGTTATTGTTTCCAGCTTTTGATACCTATATGGCTTTATATATTAGAGCCTCTATTTTTTTTTTTCCCTTTGGTTGGGGTTTTTTTCCTTCTCTGTCTTCTGCAGCAAGGGAAAGATTTTGCTATTATCATCATTTTGCTTTGCAGTTTTCTCTGAGATTTTATTTGAGGGTCAAACCTCTGAATATATTAAAAAAAAACCAACACAAAACTCACCCTGTTGCACCCCACACCACACCCTGAATTGCTTTCTATTTTCGACTCATCTTTCCCTCTCTGAGAGAAAGCCTAGTACAGCAATTTCTTAGCAAGGGCAAAACTTACATTATTTAGGCAGTTAAATGTGGTTATTGTTTTTGGGTTTTGTTTTTTTTTTTTTCCTCCTCTTTTTTCTTTTTTGTTTGGTTGGTTGGTTGGTTGGTTTGGTTTTTTCCAACTGCTCTGGTGCTACATGTGTGAACTTGACTCTCTTTTCAAAATGTTGCCCAGGTGACTGCTATGAATAACACTTTGCCACCTAAGGACTTCATGGGGCTGATTAAAAATCCATATGCTCCTCCTGAGTATAAGGAGCTTTCTGGGACTTCATATTGGAAATATAGTGCCAGATTGTAAATACGTAATCATTTATTCTAGTGAAGTAAAACACACATTGACATAGAATTCTGGTGTGAGCAGGGGATGTAGAAGACCACTGAGACTGAGTGGACTCTTCTGCTTAATATGCTTCTAGACCAAAACAACTTCAGAAAGTGAGGATTTGCATTGTGGAGTATCTGCTAAAACTTTTTTAACCTCAGCAAACTGAAATACCTCTTCAGTCTGGGCTTTAATTCAGGAAAAAATCTTACGCTTGCTGTGTTCCACTGAAACAAATTTTCTCCCAGATTTAATTAAATTCAAACCATAACAATTGCAGACCAATTTGTAGTGGATGGAGAATGGTCAAAAGTGGGATATACCAAGGACCTTGCCTTAATTGTCAAGCTAACTGCATATACAGATATACTTTAGGAGATCAGAGTCTTTTTGTCCTTTCGTTTGATTGTGAGATTAGGGTTCAGGTAGGAAATTAGATAGAATTCTGAATTTTTATTGTATATATCCTGATGATTTTCGGCCTGCATATCTAACACAGACATCTAGAAATGTTAGTTGTACCATTCCAGCATTTATACATTTTTTTGCCCCTAACAAATTTTAAGGAGAAAAAGTATAGTAGTTTATTTTGGAATACAAAGGATGAATTCAGGCATTCTTAAATTTATGTTTGTTTACTTGAAATTCAGAACGGAGGCAGAAGTATAGAGAATACATGTATTCCATGTTCTGACAACGTTCTTGTCACATGTACTCTGCAGACAATTATAGTTGTCACTAGGACTTTTATAATTGTCTGCAGAGAAAAATCTCAGATGGGCACATGAGCGCTCCTTGCCCTTCAGATCGTTCGCTCACTCTGGTTCCCTGCGGAATGACCTTACTTCACTACTTTTAGATTAACTCCCCATCTCTATTGTTCTCTTTGAGGGTGATAAGATTATCATATAAAAATGATGCTGCATTTACCTATTGTATGTTTTTATTTACTTCTCCATCATCAAGGTCATATATTGATTTTTGCATGGGAGGTTAAGGCTTGCCAAGTGTAAAACCATTGTCAGGGTTATGGTTGCCACTAGATATTATTCTGCACAGAAAAGGGCAGCAAAAGGCTGCATGTAGTGTGGCAATTCTACCTGGCTGTTGGCGGGGCGTTGCATATTTCTGTAATGTGCTGTTTGACACAGATTTGGGTCCACCAGATTCCTGCTCGTTGTGGTCAGGAAAGGGAAGTAAGGAAAATCAGCAGAACTTCTCACTTAGTTTGAGAAATGTCACCTTGTTCTTAATTTATTATCATGAGGTGGTGGGGACATACCAACTGTGGATGTAGTTGGTATCTCTTACCACTTTGCCAGCCTTTCATGCTTTTTATACAGGGATATTCTACTGTATGATGCTTTGTTTAAATCTTCTGCTCTTCTTAATTGTTCAGATGGATGCAAGGGTTATATGACCTGTCTTGATGTGTCTGTTCTGCAGCCATTTTCTAGATGAGAACAGAGCTTTTTTTTCAGTATGGTGAACAGAGATACTTCTTCAGTTTACGTGTTGAAAAACCAGTGGAAGAAAGAGAGGGAAAGATGAAAATCTCAGTCATGACTTTATTTTTAGTTCTAAATATGAGTTGTTTTGAGTTGTGCAGAACTGCTGCCATGTGTTGGGATGTAGCCTGGCAGGAAATTGTCGGGTAGCAACGTGTTTTCTGAATGTGGCTTAATAGCATAGAGAGCTGTTTCTCATCTCTAAACCAAATAGTGCTGGAATAGCTGAGGTGCTCTGATAGACCTACATTTTTAATACTCTTATGCATATCTTCCAGAGTAGCTTTTCTAGAATTCATGCGCAGACAGTATTGGTGAAGTCCTCACAGTCTTCGTACATCTTTGGACACCTTTAGGATGAGTTAAGTAGTTCAATCTCTTATCATCTGCTAGGAGACTTAATATTAGTTATTTGTAGTTTATAATGGGAGATTAGGATCCTACAAACCAATCCTTGTGTTACCCGTGACTGTTACACCTCTCTGGAAATAAATAGACTTAGTAGAAGGAAATCTCATTTCCAATGAGCAGTCGTGGAACAAGAAAGAATTGGTTCCTGTATTGGTGTAGGCCTTCTTTTAGAAGGTTGATTGAGATAAGTCAAGTGAAGAGGATTTAAGGTGGATTATTTGGGAGGGAAGGATTAATACTGACTCTACTGTAATTGAGGGAATGCTGTTTTTTTCCTTTGGATGTTCTGACATTTTGCTTAACTTTCTAGGATAGGATAGAATAAAATATACTATTTCAGTTGGAAGACACCTGCAACGTTCATCTAGTCCAACCGCCTGACCAATTCAGGGCTGACCAAGTTAAAGCACGTTGTTAAGGGCATTGTCCAAATGCCTTTTAAATACCAACAGGCATCAACCACCTCTCTAGGGTGCCTGTTCAATGTTTGACCACACACTTGGTAAAGAAATGCTTCCTAATGTCCAGCCTCGACCTGTTTTTTTTTAATCACATGAAAACAATGCAGTCTTTTGGCTTCTTCTCAGGTTCCATGACTTGTTTTTTTTCTCCATAGCAGATGTTAAACTGCTTTGTTGGTGAATTCCAACATCACCCTATCAGTAAAGAGGCCAAATAATTTATAAGATCTGTCAGTATAAAGCTAAAAAATATAAACCTGCTATCTGTAAATGGGCTATCCTTCTACTGGGAAATATAATATGTTTAAGGGACTGAGGTTTGTTGCTTAGATGCCAAAGATAACTGTGTCTCCATCAAACTTTATTGTTCTGTGTTTAATAATCTTAGCTGAAGGGGATTCTTTTTATCTGACACACCATGGTGACAGTGCTAACTTTACACTTTCAGAAATGTTTGTAATAAATGCCACACATCGATGTGCATTATACAAGAATATGGGGGAGATAACACAGTAAAGAGCAGAGCAGTGAAGAATCCCAGAGGGTTCCGGAGTGGCATTTCATCCTGTAGAGGCTACTTGTGTAACCTTGCTTAACTTTCTTTTCAGGAACAAGAAGATCCTAATAAGCTTGCAACCAGCTGGCCAGACTACTACATTGACCGCATCAACTCCATGGCAGCAGTAAGTTACCTCCCCTGCAAAGCAGGGAAGATTTCCTACCATAGAGATGTGTTCCTTTAGTAAGAAATCCCAAGAGGAGAAAAATTTTGTTCCAAATGTGTAACTGATTTAAAATAGGACTTACAAAAGACGATGAGTATGTGGATTAAGAAAGAGCCCTGCTCTAGCAGAACACTACATTAGAAAGCACCATAAATATTTCTGGTTTTTGTTTCTCTAATACTGAGCTCTGAAGGCAATCAAATTAGAGTCTGGAAGGAAAATTCAAGAGATTATTTGATGAATCAGAAAAGTAACTATTTGAAAATTAGGTGAAGTTTTGTTGTATTGTTTCAAATTGATTTGTAACTAATCTATGAAATAACACTTGGGCTGTCAGTTTAGTAGAAGAATTCAAGAAAAGGTAGTTGTTTATATCAGATAATATCCACTTATTTAAGAGCATATAAATAGAGGAACATAAGGCTGTAACACCTTAGACATAAGATACAAACCAACAAGTTGAGGTAAACTTTTTTTAATTGTCCTTGTTCAATTGCTGTATAGAATGTCTCTTCCTCTGAAGCATCCAGTAGAATCAGAACACCTGCATATACCATTATCCTTTGACATGGTAGATTTTACATTTTTAAATTTGATCTTTTTACTGATTTTTATAGTCAAATTGTGCCTTCAGTTACTCATGCACAGAGTCTACTCAGCTTTAGTTGGCGGTTGTGCAGAAAGGATAATGGGATTCTATTCCCAGCATCTTAGATGTAGCACATCTTGCTTTGTAACTTATGCTTCTCTTTTTGATTTCTAAATGTTTCTTTGCACCTTTTGTATTGTGGTTATGAGCTATAAAATAATTCAATTAAAAAAATGTCTTAATGGATGCTGAATGTGTCAATAATGATGCATTTTTCTTGGTGAAATATGTCTTCCTGAGTAAAACAACTCAAGATTTACTAGTTATAATCACTCGTTGTAAGAGGATAAAAGAAACACTGCTTTCTACTGAGAGTCATGAATAAACAAAACGATCACCTTACCTTCATGCCATATTTTCATGGGACAGAGTAATGGAGTAGAAAGAACATGGACTTGTTTTGCGAAAAGACATTGAGCTTTACTGACTGGCATGACACTGTGCTTTGATTTCCTGACTGAACAAATTTACTCTACAAGGGCCATTAAGGCAAAAAAGTTAGTATGAAACCTTGCAATGTCACTGAGCCAAATACTTCTAGTAGGACTTGATCCAAGGCCTCTTGCATCTACTGAAGTTTTTCCATTGATTTCAGTGACTTTGGGATTAGTCTTTAAATGATCTTGATGTAAACCTGGAGTGAATATGTACACGCCACTGTTGTAAATCTGGAGCAGTTCCATGGAATGAGTCTATATTTTGGCCTATGTTTCTGATTTTAAACGTGTTTTAAGAGCGCCAATAAACACCGGCCCTGGTAATGTTATTTGCGTGCCTGAATGCCAATGCTGAATTACTGATAACCTTTCATTTGGCTTCAAGACTCACATTTTACTCTTATACTTGAAGTCTTAAGAAGACGCACTGGGGTTATAACCCCTGCTTCTGATTTACCACTTACTTCACTTTTAGGCAGGTGAAACTTAGTTGACTGTCACAGAAATTGTATCAGCGGAAAACTGTAGTAATACAGCTGAGAAACAGCTCCAGCATACTGTAAAAGACATGTTCTGTTCATTATTATTTAGACCTCTGAGATTTTCAACTTTCAAACAGTTATGTTTGGGTCCCATAAAATTTCAGTTCTAAATTTAGTGGTGGTTTTTTTGAACTTATTATTTTTAAACTGCATCCAAGTGGAGTTGACTTTGAAGCGGTAAAAGAAAATTATGTTTCATGTTGCTTCCTGACACTGTCTAGTCTATTTCAATTTGTATCTCTTGGGCAATATCAGGTATTGCAATATTTTAATTAGAAATATTACAAGAAGTATTATAGTTGAAATGGTAGTAATAATCACAGAAGTGTTAGTTTCAAATGCCTTAAACCCTCCTTTTAATAAAATTGGATCCTTTCATCTCCTGTGAATTCATTGCCTAAGAATTTTTTCATATGTGGCTTTCACATCTTTTTCTTTATCCTTTTGTTTAATTATGAAGTTCTTGTTTTATATATTAGCTTGGCAAAAATGTTCTTCCTACTCACTGATAGAGTGGAAATTACACCTTTATCCTGCTGATATCATTAGGTATCTTCCTGTGGATTTCAGCAGGCCAAGGCTCCTGTGCTCGAGAATCATTGTCTCAGAAGACCCGCTGCAGCGTTCCTGTCGTATCTGCCCCGCATAGATTATGTTTGAGAGCAGTGTGGTGATTCCTGACATGTTTGACGTTCCCTACTTGTAACCTTAGACCACTGTGTCAGGAAGCACTTTAGGTCACAGAGTCCTGATCCAGTTCAAAAACCGATGCATTTTAGACACAGTTCTGTTCTCACAATTGTTTCTGTTTCTATGACTTTTCAGATTTTAATAGTTTTAAAACCCAATTCTCATAAGAGAGTATGACAGTAAAATGTATCTTTTTACTAGTCCATAGTGTGAAATTCCTATGGAGGCACTGTCCCATCCTCCTGACTGAAAGGAAGTGGCTGAGTAGCACATTGGTAGATTGTTTTCTAGATGAGTCCTTCAGAGAAAGGGGCAGCTTCTAATGATGTCTTATTTAGAAAGAGGACCCTCCAAATTTGTCTAGTCCTCTGATATCAACATTCTAAAAATAGTACTGGTATGCAGTATTGGTATATAGTATTGGTATGCAGTATACTGGTATACAGGTTGCACACCCACAATTAAGAGCATTTCCATTATCAATGTCATTGTCATCTTCTGCTGATTCGTGAACACACAAATTTTTTTTTCTTGAAAATAGAGCAGCTGCCCTGTTAATATCCTCCCTGTGCTCCTCCTGCCCTCCTCACCTCATGTAACTGTCTGCTTGGCAGCACAAATAAACACAGCTCTCACTTTACTGGGGAGGAAAAGTTCTGACAGCACTGTGTTGCTTTTATGATCTTGGCTGTGTATGCATTTCCACAGAGACTTTCAGGTGAACAGTAGTTGAAGATCCATCTGGAGAGATGGCTCGGTCGAGAGTGTGAGGGGTCAAGATTAATAAATACAGCTGAAACCAGGCCCTTTTCCTGAATTCAGAAAGCAGTTGTTCAAAGCAGAGCAGCTTCACAGGAGGTTAAAAGTATATATTTTTCAGCAGAATTTAGCAGGTGGGTGATAACGCTCTCTTCCATCTGAGTTAGATGACATCTATGTTACTTTAAACTTACTTGCTTTAAAGTTTTTTTTTAAATTACGTCTATATATAGTTTATTATTTATAGATATTCTCTTAGTTCAGCCTTAATGTAGTTAGAGATGTGCTACACCTTGAATTTCAACTGACTGTAATGAGAAATCAGAACATTCAAGTTGCTTTTTCACTAGTTATTTTATTTGTTTCTTATCTTTTTCATTTCACATGTCTGAGACTATTAAGTAGAATTAGGTCTGTCATACAGTGTGCCCTTTTTTCTTCTTCTCTCTTTCTCCAACATATTGTCATTAGGTCCTTGTATTTTCCTTTCCAGCAGTTTTGGGGAATGATTAGCCATTACGATAAGGTGTGGAAATTAATATGTGCTTTAAAAAAAAATTGTTTCATTTTAAATGCAGCCAAAATTTCAAAATAATTCCTTACACTACCCAAAGTTTTACACCTAAAATTCCACACAAATTATTGTTTTCACAAATTCTTGGATCTTTTTAATTGGCAAATCAAGTAACTAGATGCTAGACTTTCCCAGATGACATACTTAATCTGGAAAACTTTAAATATACAAAATGTGCTTGTAAAAAAAAGCCTTATATGTATACCACTTTTTAGGGACCAGATAAGGAACTGGCACTATTTTGCTTCCCGTTCCTAAGATGTTTGGTCAACTGAACGTAACCAGCTGCATCCTGAGCCCAGAAGACATTACTCCTTGAGTGCAGCTTATACTTCAGGAAAGCAGTTCATCAGTCAGCCACATTAATGAAATCCAACATCAAATAATGACAGTTCCCTCCCTTCTGTCTCCCAGGGACAGTTATGTTTTCTATAACTCTTGCCACGAAAGCTATTTCACAATGCAAATGCATGACCAGTCTGTCTTTAGAGAGGGCATGAGGATTTGAGTTCCTGGCCATATGCAGGAGTGAAAAATGAAGGACTCTTGGCTGCCTGCAGCTTTAGAAAAGGGGTTTTCCATAATCACCCTCTGTTGTAAAGGCAGGATTATTTGTATTTGTTTCATTTGGAAATGGGCCTTTTTCACTCTGAATGAAATACTGTTGAGCACCTTCCTACTATCCATTTACCTTTCCCCCGCTATGGCTCAGAGGAGAAATTAAGCCATTGGAGGAATGGGAGCTTTTCAAAGGAGCATTTATGGGCCAAAGGAAAGATGACCAGATGGGCTGTCACCCAAGAAAATACAAATCAAGCCCCAAATCACACCCGAGGACTCTGCCATTGAGATTCCATAAGGCCTGTTCAGGATTTGTTTATTTTTCGAAGAGGGGGATCATATATGGCTTGGCTTAAGCATTTCAATTTATGTTTCTGGCTGTCGGGGGATGCTGGCAAAAGATAAAACATCATCAGCTCATTTTCCATCAGTAGCGCTCTGTCATTCCATTAGGGCAGGAAATGGCTTGCTCTGTTACTGAGTGAATTTGACTTTAGTGTGGATCAGAGAGAGGACCCCTAGAGTTAAACACATCTCCCTATGCCAGCTGTTCAGCATAAGACAGCAACGGCATGTAGCCAAATGACCACCCTCAGGATCTGACATGTGTTGGCATCACATGACTTGCAAAAGCAAGCAAAGTGGGAGCACTTCCAAGAAAAGTGAGGTGTTGGGCTGGTGGCAGGGGCAGGGAAGGTTAAAGGAAGTTCCAGTGAGAGGAACGTTTTCTTTGGTGCTTGCTAAACAGTAAAATAAATACTGAAATATTTTGCTGTAATGAGCCATAATTGCAGCTACTCCGATTCCACCACAGAGAGGTATAATATGAGATCCCTGATAGATGATACTAGTTTAATTGGGTTATTCATTTGAGAAGGGATTCAGAGCTGCTTTCCAGATACCACTGAGTGATATCCACAAGAAGTCCTGCCAAAAAGAGTAATTTATCCTCTCATTTTACAGTTTAAGTGACTAAGGAGATATAGCTATAGGCTAAGAATTTTGAGCATTAAGTCTTGACTTTTTAAAAAGTCACACATGGGACTTGTGAGTCTGAATGATATATGTAAAGGGTGCTGAAGGGTTTTGCTTCACATGACAAAGTTGTAGTGGTGCTGAGTGCAGATTTGGAACCCTAATTTTTTGATATACCACTTTTTTTAATGGCTTTGTCTGACTTTGAGAACTACATTTTTTGTGGGTACTCCACTCATTGCCTCCCACCTTAATTTACAGTGACCCACAGCAACTTCAGTTCCAGTTGACGGGAAGCTCTAGTTATCTCAAAATGCAGACTGGGGGAAAATCTAGTCTTCATGTGCTTCAGTTAACTTGTTAAAAAACAGGGTCAGGGATTTTATGATGTTCCACTTTTTGAAGTAAATGTTCCTCGTTATCAAGGGCAAAGTCTATAGTGAACATCACTGTCTTAAAACAGGTGATACACTTGGCATGGGGAAGAAAAGCCAAACTAATATGTACACAAAATGTAATTCAAGGTACTTGCAGGCTGTGTAGTCACTTGGAGAAAAAATTTTATGCTTTGAAACCTGACACATGAGTCTGTTGTGTTTTTTTTTTTCTTTTTTCTCCCCCAAATTCCTCCAGTCATGTCAGTCTAATAAAAGATATCGCCTCTCCCTACAAACTTTGCTTCACACATGCATAGATCACCACAGCAGATTGCTGTTCCAAATTAGGTACAGTTTTCTGCGGGCATACTGGCAACTGTGATTTTTTGGGGGTAATCTGAGAACCCTAGTTTAGCCAGTGTGGCAAAGTGGTATACACTGCTGCCAGTCCACATGAACAGCCACATCTGGATTCAGTTTTGTAGCTGAGGTGTTGCTTTCCTGGTGAGAGGTCGGCAGACACCTCTGTGTTAATGGGCGAATTCTTTTTCATAATTCTTGGCCTATCTCTTACCTTTCAGGCAGCTCGAGCTTTGCTAATTGTCATCTTATTTTCTGAACAGATGCAGACTTTGTACGCTTTTGACGAAGAAGAAACAGAAATGAAAAATAAAATAGTTGAAGACTTGAAGACAGCTCTGCGGACTCAGCCCATGAGGTAATGTTGTTCGTCTTTCGTCACAATTCACTGCCTCCCTACGGTCAGATGTGACACGGGTAAGAGTGGTAAGGACAGAAACCTCATTGTCTCATCTCACACAAGCCTCTCTGATATTTTGAACAGTCCTCAGAGAGCCCTACAGTCCCTGGTCTGAACCTGCCTAGTTGGGAGGGCACACCAACACTGAAGCATGTAGCTTCAGGAAAATAAAAGACAAAGTCTACTGTGAAAAATCTGTGGCAGATATTCACAAACACTGGGAATGACTGTGAAGATCAGATTTTAGTCTTCACAGCCCTCTGAACGTCCCATGTAATTTGATTCATACTGGGCAAAATCTCAGCCTCTACTCTGAACTTGGAATTTAAGCTTCCTCTTATCTTTAGTAATGTGAACTGTTTGGTTTAAAGCAGCTAATCCATCTGACATCACCTGGTTTGGCATTCTTCCTGTTTTATGTGTAACTGTGGCATAGAAAAATGTTAAGAGACTTTATTGTGTACTTGTCTTTGAAGGTAAAGTCATCTTTCTTCTTCTGGGAACAAAACTCTGAACAATAGCAAACTAACTAGCACAGAAACCTTTTCAATTTAACACTTAGAAGAGCATTGTGCAGAAGCAGTAACTGTAGTTGATATGATCTCAGGAAGCACTACATCAAAAAATTTCAGAATCACTTTTATACTGGACAAATACTTTTGTGTCCACCCTATGCTGAAGTTATAGTTTCAGAGAGCTTCGATAATGCCTAACCAAACAGGGTTCTCTTTGGGAAGAACCCTAACCAAAACAAACCAATGAAATAAATAAATAAAAACAATCCAAAAAGTTATCTCAAAGAATTTGCATTGCAGTTACTTTGGTGTGAAGTGAAGATAATTCTGGGAATTCTTGCAGAGCTAAGTGCTGATTGTGCTTCTTCCTTTCTTAATGTTTAAAAAATTGACTGTATGCAGCTTCTCACCTCACAGCACGTGTGAGGTAAAACACATTAGCTTAAACCTAGTGTTTTTACCTCCTGCTTACCTCCTGTTGTGATGGGCTGTAAGAGAGCACAAAATCAGCTTCTGGTGCTCCTCAGGCATAAAGATTTATCAGGCTTTGATAACTTTACACATGGGTGGGGTGAGTGCTTTTAACATGGCAGTGGAGAAATCATAGCCTGTATTAAGACCTCACCCAAGGGGATAAGTGACCTATCCTGCCTATCACTGTCCTAATGCAGAGAACACAGTAAAATGAAGTTGCCTTAGCTTCATGTAAACATGGAAGCTAAAGCAACTGCCAACCTCCCAACTCTCACAAGGCTTTTAAACTAAAAAACTAAAGTCCTGTGCTGTTGAGACTTGATGTAGCAACTCTATTACATTAATATGGAGCTGGTTTGATGCTTACTCTGTGAAAGTGGTAGCTTTCATTAAGCATAGCCACAACAGCAAGGCCTCTTTGCTTTGCCCAGCTGAAACACTTCGCTGGCCACTGCTGGTTATTCTGCTCTGTCATTTTGAATAGGACAAGGCAATAGAGAAGAAGAAAAAGAAATGTTTCTTGCTCAAAGCTTTGCAAGGTTTTCCTTCTCCAACCTGTATTGCATCTGCTGGATCCCCCTTGACAACAGGCTGCTGCTTCATCTGTTTATAATAACCCTAACAAGCTTTAGTACCAAGCATGTATGTGCTGCCCTATAAAGTGTTCTCTTCTAAGTCACTGGCGGTGGTTGTGGGGCTTTTTAAAAAAAAAAACAGTTAAGCCAAGCCAAATTTTGACTTAAGTCCTGTGTCTCAACTAATTTCCAGCGACTCAATTCGTTAGCTGCCAAATGGGCTGCATGCCAATACCTGATCAACAAGCCAATTTCTTCTTGATGGAAAGGTTGTAGTAGAGAGGCCCCTCGCTCCATCAAATCCCTCTCATAAGCAGTATGATACCAAAGCCTTCAAAATACTAGTCTTTCTAGTTTAATTTGGATATCAAATCCTATTTTCTTTGCCACTTCTGTTCATCAGGCCTCTGAAGAAAAGAGAAACCTAAATTCACACAGGATGAACTGTCTGGAATCCATTTGTGATGGTAGGGTACACAGGGGCTCTGACAACTTACCAATAGGCTCTTCGGTTTGAATTCTCTGATCTAGAGGAATCAAAAGAAGAAAAATGCAAGTGTTTGGCTGTCTGTTTTATTTTACTGTAGGACTGTGTCTCTTCTGGTAGATAATGCGCAACAGTGTTACTGATCTGTGTCTCTATTCCAACCCACCAGTTCTGACAAAAAAAAGTAAAGTAGACCTACCCAAACTCAAGTTCCTTTCCTCTTCGCAAGGAAGATGGTAGAAGCATCCGTGGGGCAGCTAGTTGGCCCCTTTGAGCAAGTATATTTTGTTCTGGTACTTAGGAACTGCCCTGAAATAATAAAGCCAGGTTATGGTCCTAGCACAGAGGAACAATCCCAGCCTTAGAGAACAAAAACCCCACATCTGCATCTTGTCAAGAAACACATTTTCTGTCAGGTTTGTAAAAGCTTATGACTATAAACAAGTGTGATGACAAACTGTTGGACAGAAGCTGTAAGAGAAGAGCTTTTATTTTAGTGCCCCAAAATGGAGGTTCAAAAGTGCAGCAAAAATAAAAACTTATAGGGGACTGGGAAAAAAATTACTTTTTGGAACCCTAGAAAAATAATTCCTTTAGTCTGAATCATCACTAATACCCTTTACTGTCTGCTTTTCTCCTTTTGTTTTATTCAGATTTACCTCCTGCTATTTTTGTTTAATTTAGCAGTGTTGCATCCAGATGCATACTGAAGATGATCATTTATGCATCCAGCAAGCAAAATCCATTATGCTGAGTTTTTCAGCAGTTCAGTAGTTGTCAGGATTATGCGTGCCCCCTTGTTCAAAAACTGATGCTGCAGGGAAGTGTAGCCTTGCCTGTTAACAGGGTGGGAACATCCTGCTCTCTGCACACCCACAACATATGATTTTTCTGTCTTTCCTGGCTTGGACTGAGTCTCACAGGGCAGCTGTACCCTCTACACTTGGAATCCATCAATGGGTCAGTACCCCTTAGCCACCACATCTGTGTTTGGATCAAAGGTTAATTATTAGAGCTAGATAACTCATTCTGATCAGCAGTCTCTAAAATTTAAATGGAAAGAGGTGCCCTGCCTTTTCAAGTGTGCTAAACTGGTCAAGTGAGAGTCTGAGGTTTTAATTTGCTTGTTTAGCACCTATTAAAACACACACTACTTTATTTACACTTGAGCGTTTGAATGTGTTAGCCAGAATGCATTGGCAGATATGTTTAACTTTACACCTCCCAGCCTAGAACAAGACCTGACTTTGCAGCATGGAGACTGAATAGGATGGAAGTGAGTTACACATGTGTATACTGTGAGGAAGTAGGCAATTTACTTGTATAAGTTCAGTTTACTTTTGCACATACACGCACACACATGCACACACACCCACACACACACTCACCTGCTTAGAGGCATACAGATGCACAAACACCAAACTGTGAGGATTATGGCTTTCAGCCTGTCAGCTAAACTCACACTTCTCTCCTCTACAAACATTTACACATACACCTCCCCACACCAAGCAAATCCTCATGCTGAGAGTATCTGTTGGCCCAGAAACTGCTTTTGCCATTTCTTTACCTCTCCCAGCATGATTTCTGGCATTTCCAGAGAATAGAGAACTAAGTGTTTAGAAAAAGGAAGATGAAAATCATAATTTGATTCCTTCTTCTGATTGCAGCTGAAATGGAAGGGAACTTGGCTTTGCTTGCTATTGAGTAATGCTCACTGTTTGCTCTCTGGGCTAGGAAAAGTATAGGAAAGTCCCAACATTGTTTTAAATTATGTCATTAATCAAGTTTTGTGACACACACCACTTTCCAGCGCATGCCTCCTTTTTGGAATGACCTCATCCTAACAGTCCTAGAAAAATTGCTCTGCCAGTGAATTTAGTGGGAGCTTGTGCTTAATCGGGACAATGTGACTTTTGTGCCTTTACAATTTTTTTTCATGTGGTCATCAGAGCAGGCTTAAATATGTGAAGGTTGTAGTACCTTGTTTGTCTTCTCATAAGACTGCATGTTCTATATAAAAGCACGTTTGAGGGATCCTTTGTTCTGCTGTTTCTTCAGAATGTTTCTATCAATATTGCTCCATATCTTCAGAAATGTATCCATCTTAAGTCTCCCATCAGCCCTGGAACTGAAAAAACAGGAAAAAACCCAGTCTTTTCTTCCCTTCCCCTAAAAGACAGAGGGAATAGCTAAGGTATAGAATAGAACTTTGAAGGTAAGGAGAAGAAGGAGAATTTAAACAATGCCTCCATAAGTAGAGACAAAGAGCAATTCCACTTTTTAGGCTCAGGGAATTGATCACAATTCATTGTCATCCTATTATTTGGTAACAGGCTGAGTTTTTGCTTATTTAGTTTCCAAACACATCCTTAGCAGCAACTTTTTTTGCCATGAATGCCCTAGTTTCAGTCTTTTTTGTCATGCTAGCAGCTAAATACATTACAGAAACTGAACTCAGTCTTAATCTTTCTATGATCAGTTTGAATAACAAACTGCTTTGGGTAACTTACCAAATTCCTGGTGCACAATGTTGATTCTGCTCTCTGGCTTTTGCTCCTGTGGTTTGTTAGGATGCACAAGATGATGCATCCAAAGAATGTGCAATCAGACCTGTGTGAAACTTGGCAGATTGTCTTAGGAGGGTTCAACTAAACCTTGTTGTTATTTTCGATGTGCATGTGTGTTCCTGTGTGTGCTTGCCCTTACTCTGCTATTCACTTTGAAACCCAATTTTAAACAAAACCCAAGCCTCAGACCAAAACTTTGAAAGCACCAAGCTTTTCCATATTTTTGGTCAAATTGCTGGCCCAAGTAAGCTGAAAGTTGGCAAACCTATCAGCATAGTGAGTGTAACTTTCAGGTAGACCCTGAAAATTCCTGTGTGGTGTGGAGTGTAGCCGCCAAAACACGATACATATGTCAAATCCATATTATCTAGAGAAATATACTTATGGCTCAGGTTCAGAGACATGAAAAGAGACCAGTGAAATTCAGTCTTTCAGTATGATGCTTCCATTACTAATGAATTTTAGTAACAGCATCTCACTTATGGACAAAAAAAAAAAAGATCGTACATTAGGAAGTACCTAACAAGGAGAAAGAGGGGCTGGGTAAAGCACAGTGACACAGACTTTTGGTATTTTTAATTTGTTGCACAGGTGGCAGTTGTTAGCAACCTTTTCATTTGCTTGAGGTGTCTTTCTGCATTATGCTGTTCTAGAGGGTGGTCATGGACATGTCATCGTTGGTGTACATTCTTACAGACTGAAAATTCAAGTGTGATGCACATGGCTTTGCATTCAGACATTCTAAAAAAGTGCACCTACCTGAACAACATGTAAGAAGAGGCAGGGTGTAAACAAAGAGATCTAAAGAAATTATTTGCAGTCCTTTCCATATCTTTAGATCCCCGTTTTTAAGCTTGGGAACTTTAAATGCAAATGGGAAAGAATCCATTCAGCCTTGAAGATGCAGCCAATTTTGAGGTGAACCACAGCAGTGTTTGGTGGTAACTGCAACAAAGAGCCTGGAGACCAAACCATAGCGTTGTAAGGTGACATAATATAATTACCCTGAAACTATGTAACACATTGTTATTAGTTAGTATGTTTTCTCTTTTTTGTTTGTTTTTGTTTGTTTGTTTTTGTTTTTTCTTAAATACCTGGGAATTATTCTGTGAATTTTAGGCTAAAAGCTAGCCAGCTTTTAAAGATGCAGGGCTGAATGATATGCTATCATTTGAATAAATTACCTTTGATCTGCTTTCCTTATTTTTCCTTCTTGGTTTTCTTTGGGTTGATTTTTTCCTTTTCAGGTTTGTGACCAGGTTTATTGAGCTGGATGGCCTGAGCTGTTTGCTGAACTTCCTGAAGAGCATGGACTATGAGACCTCAGAGAGCCGTATACACACATCCGTTATAGGGTGTATCAAGGCACTCATGAACAACTCCCAAGGACGGGCTCATGTTCTGGCCCATCCAGAAAGCATCAACATCATCTCCCAGAGCTTACGGACTGAGAACATTAAGACCAAGATTGCTGTGCTGGAGATCCTAGGGGCTGTCTGCTTGGTACCAGATGGTCACAAAAAAGTCTTGCAAGCCATGCTTCACTACCAAGTCTATGCTGCAGAAAGGACAAGATTCCAGGTAAAAGGAGGATACCTTGACACAAATACCCAGTATGATGAATATCTGCAGGGATTGATTTTTACAGCGCATATACAGCAAACTTGCTAAGAACTAAAAAGGCAGTATTTCTCATTTTGTTTTAGGAAGGGAACTTCCCCAAATAGATTATCAGCGTGAATATATATATTTCAAGACCTGTTGCTTGTCACTAATGCTAACTTAAAATCTCCTGTATTTTACTTGAAAATGGGAGTTTGCTGTGTTAAAGTGAAAGCTGCAAATCTGTTCATTCTCTAACGTGACAGCATTTTTGGGGTGGTAATCATTTGTTCTGCCCTAGAAACTGAAGCCACAGAATTCCAGGAGCCTTTGTCCCAATTTTAAATCCTTACTTTAGTAATAAAAGAATTATGGATTAAGTAATGGAGACAATGACTTAAATAATGTATAATGGAGGCAGTTCACTTACCACTTAGCAACCAACTTGTGAATTGTTGCAACTTAGCAATTTTTGGCTCAAATAACTCCCTTTCAGATCATGGGAGAGAAACTCAGTCTCAGAGACTTTGAACTAGGTCAGTAGATTATTGACAAGTTTTATTGTGGATACTGCTGGCTGCTATTATAATGTCCCTCTTCCTAGTGAACTGATCACCTTTAGAGAAAGATATTACACAATCTGTTTTTCTCTGTGAAGCTGTGGCTTCTAAACATTGGGATAACCTCACCCATTTACTATTCTTTTCTTAGGTGAAATGATAGAGTGTTGTTGAGCCAACAGGCTGACAGTCATTATCTCCTACCTCCTCCTCAGCTAATGCATCAGTGGATTTTAGGCTACAATGAGTTTATTAGTGTAAAAGTGAATGGGGAAACAGTCTGTAGCTGCCAATGTTTGTGTTAGAACTAAAGGCACTGTGGGATTCACTGACTGTGACTCAGACCTGAGACAGGGATGCAGGAGATCTTGGTTTGTTGTTTAACCTGTATTTGGCATTGGCAGGTCCATACCTCTATGGGCACTGCCCCATTTGCATTTCTTGTCTATTCAAACTTGATGTATGTCTTCAGTACTCAGGTATGACATGTATGATGTATGACTCGAGAAGTGGGGGCCTTTTGTTCTCAGTTGAAAGTTCTTGAGGTTATTTCAATGGAGCAAATAGTAAATACAGTAAAACTTGAAAGATTATGAGATTGTAGCTACAGTCATAAGGATATGTCATCATTCTTCAGTGGAGGAGCAGGATGCAGATGCAGAAAAGTAAGCCATGTACATGAGTTATGATGTGCAGTTTATTGTGGACTGCCTATGGAAGAGAGAAGGAAAAACTTTAAAACCAGCTTTTTTCTCTAGTAATTAGCTGAAGTAAAGAATCCTTCCTGAATTAATGGGACATTGTTGTACACCTGGGAGACACGTGGGGATAACTTTAGATGCTTGGCAAAAAACAGTGGTAACTCACAGCCCTGACAGCACTTGCAGTCCTGCGTTAACTTACCCTTACTCGACCAATCCATTCTGCTTAATAAGCCCATATGGGAGATAGATGGGGTTCTCTGTCTCTCTTTTTATATTGGTTTAAAAGTCATCAAATAACTGAGATAGAAGTCACTGCTGGATGAAGTGTGATAGCACAGGTCTTGTACAGCTGAGCTTTTGAGGAATCTGGTTGAATGATTTGCAGGTGGTTACCAACTCTTACATTCATGCAAAGTACTTTGTATAAACACTTGCTCTTGTCAAAATACTTTTCCATTGGAGAAAAAATGAAAGATAAACGGGTACTCGCTCTTTTTTTCTTTCTTAAACAAACAAACAAAAGCCCCACCCAAACCTCAAAATGATTTAGCAGAAGGGATGAGTTCTTGTTTGCATTTTCTAATACTTGTGTTTAGAGATTGGTGTAGCATAGAGTTCATGTATTTAACATGGTAACATAAAACATGGCACGTTTTGTTGAATACAAGAAGTTCTTGCTGGTCAGTGTTCTAAGCACAACTAGCCAAAAGTTGTCAGAGGACTCAGCAGTGGGTGAATTAGTGGAAAAGGAAAGCTGTGACTTAAGATATGGTTCTTACTAAACTTGCATTGGCTCTGTCCTGCAATAACTCCTATTATTTGAATAAGAAACATACAGTTTTATACTAGTGTATCTAAAGTCAACATTCAAATTATGGTGAGATCCCTGAGCATTATGAACACTTGCAATCCTAATTAATTTAACCATATTGCATCAAATTTAGTCAAATTGCTTCTCGGAGTGAAGATCACTAATCAAACTAAAATATTTTGGAAAGGATGTCTTTGCTTCTTGATGTGTGTTTTTTTTTTTTTGTTGGGTTTTTTTTTTTGGTTGGGTTTTTTTTTTTTAGTTGAAGTTAATGGAAAATATAGATAGAATTTCTATGAATATGAAGTATTATTTCCGTAACATAATAACCATATTTTGCTCTGAATAAATATTGTTTATTTCTAAATTACCAACATTTCATCTACTGACTACAATTATCAGTCCTTAACTTCAGATAGGGTTCACTTTAAAGCCATGGAGAGATTCTCCAGAACTTACTCTTCTCCACTGAGACTTCAGTCTTTACTCAAATGCCTTTTAATACGGTAACTTCACCTTGTGTTTTTGATGTTCAATGTGTTTATAGCTCTATCAGGATTATCTTTGTCTTGGCACTTGCAACAAGATTCAATACTTTATGTTTGTGTCTCAATTTACATCGTCACTATTCCTATTGTCTCACATTTGCTGCATCTTCTTGCCTGAGCTTATTCCTTTGCTTGCTTTAATCGTTGAGCCTTCTTTTGTAATGTCCTTCTGTCTGAAATAATTCTTCCTTTAATGTCCAACATGCAGCCTGTAGTTCCTCTTAAAATATTCTTTGAAAACTATCCTCTTCAGAGTAGCATTCTATCTTTGCTCAAATACCACAATGGTATAAAGGCATGCCTTCAATCTTTCCCAAAGCAATCTAGAAAAGCTCTGTCTTCATCCAATTGTTTGAAATACACTTCTTTGCTTAAAAATCCCACTCTGCCCCTTAAAGAAGAGAGATCAAAGAAAACAGACAATAAACTCTCAAAGCAGAAATGTGGAATTAGGAAGATGAGTCCTTGGTGTCCTTGCTGGGATTTTTTTCCATGTAATGTATTGAAAATTGGTACTAGTGTAATTCTGTCACTGGCTCACTGTGTGACCATGAAAACATTACTTTTGATTGAATTTTTAGGTGTTTTTCTTGTAAAGATGCAGGTTTATAAAATGCTATGAAAACTGAGAAAGAAGAGTTTCTGATTTCATAGTCTTTCATGTCTCATTATCCTATTTATGACTGGTTTTCCTTGTAAAAGGGGCACAGTCTTACTCTTCCCTAAGCCATTGCATTTCTGATTATTGCTACGCTTGCTGCTTCCCCTCATTTTTCCTGTGGAGTCAATGCATTGTGTTATGGCATCATAATATGTAATACTTTTTAACATGCTGTATTTTGAGTCAAACTAACAAGTCATAATGGTCTATTAGCCTGGAAAAGTTTATCAGGATGTTCCAGTGCTCTTCCAGCCTAGCTTACTATTTAAAATACTCATGCAGTTGTGGATCCCTGTGGAGGGAAGGAATTTTCCTTTTAGTCTTGAGCAAACCTAGATGTTAGATACTGTCTGAAAGGAGCTGATTTCACTTTCAGGTGGAAATGTTAACTGGGCTGTTTTGGGGCAGAACACTCTTGTTTTCCTCCTTAATGCTGCTAGTAATTTTGAAGCTTGAGGTGAAAGAATAAAGGAAGTTTGATATTGTCAGTTGAAAAGGTGGAGGTTAGGAGCATGCCTTCCAGAGCCCCCTTTCCTAGTTTGTGTTAAACACTGTCAGTACAGACCATAATTTGTAGGGAGAAATCTGATCAATTTGGAATTATAGTAGAGGAGCTAAAATCCAGTGTTCCCTCTTGATTTGCTTCTTCCCTTTAGGGCTCAACCAAAGCCTTTTGAGGTTTTCTGCAGACTGAATGAAACCCTACTGGATGTCAGTGATGAGGAATAATGGAATTAAGTGAGGAAAGTTTTGCTAAAATAGTAGGAAAAACCTTTATAACCATAAGATCAATTGGGCCACAGAACTGGCTGCCAAGAGGTGTGGTGAAATCTTTTTTATAGGAAATTTTCAAGTGAAGACTTGAACCTCGGCCATTTGCAAAGGATTGGAGATATTGAAGTTTGGCCATGGTATGCGGGTGTAGACTCTGATGTTTAGGAATTGCATGAACTTACAGTGTTTCCTTCTCAGGCTGAACAATTGCTTGAAGATGTGCTACTTTTCAATTAGCTTCGTGCAACACAGAGTTTTGTTTGCTCTTGCCCTGAATTTGGCTTGGCCCTCACTGCATTCTGGTCCTAGTTCAGCATTCTAAAATGCAGGATAGAAAACTTTTATTAACATCCCTCAACCTATCTAGATGCTGTATCTGATATGCTATTGCTTAGATTCTAGCATGTTCCTAAAAGTCTGTGAGAAAATATGGTAGGAATGAAGCCTCTGAAGAAAACCAGCAAAACCATTCCTGGTTTTGATGCTTCTGTAGTGGTGGCTGCTTAAACTATTCCAAGAAGACACATGTGCATTGGATTTCAGTGTCAAATCTGACAGCAGCAGAACTAAAATATCTCATTTATTTCACTTTGCTTATTTTTCAAGTTGGATAGTTGATTTTGTTGGTGAAAGAGGTGGTTTCTTAAATAGTCTCCTGTTGTCACTGTTAGAGATAGGGTACTGGATTGAACTGACTGCCAGTGTGCCTCAGTAGGGATTTCATGTATTTTTATGTAAGACTCTTTCCCATTTCTAACAAAACATTGTTTGGTCATGACACAACTATTGGGAAGTTGGATGTGACCAAAGTTCAAATGCCAGGACTAGGGATATTTGCAAACTCCAGCCGGGAAATTTAGAAGTAGCAAGAAAAAGGAGTTTATGAAATCAAGCTTGTTTGATAGTGAACATACTATGCTCAGATGTAAAAACATTTTTCAGTAGCAGTGTGTGATAGGTCAAAATATTTTTACACAAAACCAAGCATGAAGCCAGGAGGTTATTCTTTCCCCCAAAGAGTGCACAGGAGGATATTCCTCTTGTTTCTTGAGATATATATCCATGGATTTGTACAGGAAACAAGACAGACCTATGAAACTGATGACTAGCAGACGAAAGATTTTGTTGTGAATTAAGACTTTCAGTAGCCAGTGACTAAAGACTGCCTAAAGGAAAATGAACTTCCATACTCAGCATCATAGCTTCAAAATGTTATTTAGATGGTCTGCTGAGCTGAACACTAAAAAGTTATTTTTGTCTTCATTATCCCTTTATGGTCAAAACTTCTCGGGAAGAGTAAAAAGAATTCTCTCTTTTTTAGTGCAACAGCAAAACAAATATATGAGTGTGAGGCATTTATTATTAATGCTGGAGTGAGTCTCATACAGTTGAACTGTCAGATCTCAAGTGGAATTTGTTACTTTTCCAGTAAGGAAAATCATCCTTGGAATTATGAACTGATCAAAGAAGATCCTGGAGAGAAGTTTAATGGGGATCAGCAGAAAGCTAAAAGTAGAGTTGCTTTCTTGGCTAATCAGTTTCTGTGTATAACCTCTTTGGTAAATATTCAAGTGGAATTAATAAGACAGAGGCTACTAATGTTATTTGTCTAGTCTTTTTCTCCTTTGCCTCCTGATGTTCACAAGATTATAGTGAAATATCTATATATATGTAGAAATTAGACCAAAAGCATTCCTGAATAGCCCTTGAATGCTAAATACCCACCCTATTTGGTTAGTAGGGGAACATACAGCCTCTAGGGAGAACTTACAGCAGCCTCTCAATATATAAAGGGAGCTTGTAAGAAAGACTTTTTACGAGGACCTGTAGTGACAAGACAAGGGCTAATGGGTTTAAACTATTAAGAGGCTACATTTAGATTTGATAAAAGGAAGAGGGTTTTTTATGATAAGGCTGGTGAAACACTGGAACATGTTGCCCAGAGAGGTGGTAGATGCCTCATCCCTGGAATAATTCAAGGCCAGGCTGGATGGGGCTTTAAGCAACCTGGTCTAGTGTAAAGATGTCCCTGCCCATGGCAGGAGGGTTGGACTACATGAAGTTTAAAGGTCTTTTTCAACCAAAACCATTCTGTAAGTCTGTAACAAGGAAACTGGAGCTTAACTGCATTTCCAGTGGGGATGTGTAACTCACCTTTAAGCTTTGGAGTTGTATGCACAGGGGATATTCCTGTTATTTGCAAATTGCCAAAAGGAGCTTACTGAGAGGTAATAATTGTCTGTTTCATGTTAAAGGGTTGTAAGTGAAAAACAAGGAGAAATCTTTCAAGGTTTGGTTATAAGCTTTATTTCTCAAAAGACAGCTTCTTTTAAAAATTATCTTCCCCTGTATACATACGTGCAACCTATCCTACTGAGATCCAAGAAAATAATGAAAATTACTTGAGTGATGTGAGTAGAAACGATGTATGAATCTGATACTGTTTTTCTGTGTGTATAAACTCCCTGTCATATAGTGGCCTTCCAGTACCTGTAGGGAGCCTACAAAGAAGATGGAGAGGGACTCTTTACAAGATCATGTAGTGACATGACAAGGGAGAATGGCTTTAAACAGAAAGAGAATAGGTTTAGATTAGATATTAGGAAAAAATTCTGTACTGAGGGAGTGGTAAGGCACTGGAACAGGTTTTCCAGAGAAGTTTTGGATGTCCCATTCCTGGAAGTGTTTAAGGGCAAGTTGGATGGGGCTCTGAGCAACCTGGTCTAGTTGAAGGATCCCTGCTTGTGGCAGCGAGGTTGGAACTAGATGATCTTTAAGGTCCCCTCCAATCTAAAACGTTCTATGTTTCTATGAATCTGTGATATTCACCATACAGAGTTAACTGATGAGGTAGGTCATCATTCTGCTGCATTCTTAGATCATGTTGGCAAGAACTATAAAGGGCATCTGCTTTTTCTCAAATAATAGGTCGTTTAAAAAAAACCCCAACTTCTGTTAGGATCAGGTGGGCATTTTATTCCAATCACTATTCTTCATTTGCTTATTGTGAATGCCCAAAATTTCTAACAACGTTGTCTGAAAGAATAAATATTTCTTTAAGCAAATATATAGCAAATCGAAAGAAGACTAAGTGCGTATCCTTTCAACATCATGCACAGTGGTGCAAGAAATTAGATTACATCCTCTAACTTAGCTTGCTTTTCTGTTTCAGTCATTGTTAAATGAGCTAGACCGAAGCATGGGGCGATACCGAGATGAAGTAAACCTCAAAACAGCCATCATGTCCTTTATCAATGCTGTTCTGAATGCGGGTGCTGGTGAGGTGAGTCACTGTCCTGGAAATTCCTTCTAAAATGTTATGCTTGAATTACGCTTTTTAGTAGATATTATTATTTCATTCCTAGCTTCTTCAATATAACGTAGACTACTTACACTCAAGAGATTACTTTGGGTTGTTTCTTTTTTAGTTAGTTGTTTTTGGGGTTGGTTTGGTGGGGTTTTTTTTAAGAAGTGCAAAGCATTTGCCTCCTTATTTCAGCCTTTTAGAAAACATTTTGGTTTACCTTCATAAATGTTTTTAAATGTTAAGTTGTTTTGAGTCAAAGCCAAACTCAAAGCATTTTAATTTAAAAATATCGAATGGAGACATTTCAGAAAAAAACACCAGTTGTTTTTCTTTTATTAACAAGACTTCCTTTTGAGTCTGTAGGATAGTTAAAACTGATTTATTTCATTAAAAGTGTTACTTTTGTTACATTGGGGTTTGTTTTGTGGGGTTTTTTTATTAAACCACAACAGACAACAAGCTCATGAGACCTGTCTGACAACATATTTGTCGTTATCTCTGGAAGTCCTGTAACATCCCACCGAACAGATGTCAGAAAGTTTCTCAGAGTATACAGTGGTTTTATGACAAGTAAACATAAAAACTAGGAGGAAGACTGCAGTGATGGTCATCCGTAAGCAGGATATGAACCTCTAATGGACTAGCAGGAAAAAGACTAATAACTTCTGTTCTTTACGTAACAACATGGAGTGTGCTGTCTTTACGACTGCATATACAGAACTCATAGTAGGTAAATGAGGACTGTAGTTTAAGTGATACAGGGGCAAAAACATTCATTTCTCTTTTACTTGCTTTACTGGAATTGATCATCCTGTGAATTTGGTGTCAAACTGAGGTTTTAAGTAAATTTTTTAAAAATGTGACTGACAGCTTTTGAAACCAAATAACTTGGTTTTCACCCACTTTTTTAAGGACAATTTGGAGTTCCGACTACACCTACGATATGAGTTTCTAATGCTGGGAATTCAGCCTGTCATTGACAAGCTGAGAGGACACGAGAATGCCACACTGGACAGGTAAAATACGTTTTCTGAGAACAGCTACTGATGAACAGAAAGAGTTCTTAGAAACTCCTCTCTATTTGAGACAGCTGTCTCTGTGTCTTCCTGAAACTGACTCACTTTAAAAAAAATGAATTAGATTTATCCTTAAAATTAACATCAGCAGATGAAGTTGGAAACATACATAGAGGAGGCTGTGGCAAGGAGTTCCTCAACTGCTTCTCTTTGGGAGATGTCAATCAAAATGAAAAATATAAAAAATATTCTAATTCTTTTCTCTCGTAGCAAAACTGGAGCAAAATCCTGTCCTGGTAGGAGGGAGGGAAGCCAGTAGTTCATTGGCTTCATTAAGACTGAGTATGTGTGGTGTAAGTGCAGGTTCTGAGTTTCCAAGGGTTTTTTCCAGTCTTTTTTTGTGATCTAACCTGTATCACAACCTCCCAAAAAGTGGCACTAGCACAACTATGACAGGAGACACCTGTGATGGGGTAGAGATGCCAAGGGGCCATGAGAGAAGAATGAGAAGCATTTTCAAACAGCCCTGCTACTGCACAAAATGTAACACTGAATGGCACCTTCAAATTACTGTGTTAAAAGTTATACAGGTAATAAATGCTTTCTCCACAAGCAATTCTTTATTTTTGCCACAGTAATTGAAGCTGCTAGTGACCTTAAATTAAACATTTATAATGCCCCATGATGAAAAAGACTTCAAGTAAACAATCAGAACAATTTGACCAAGACACTTCATGAAGCTAAAAGACTGATGAACCAATGAGGAGCCTCATAAAATCCATTTGCCAAACACAATGAAGCATTTTAAAGTATAAGAGCAGGCAGCTGTGGGAGTTTCTTCTCCTGTTACCGCATTAAGCTTGGCACTTGTGCCGAGGCACTGACCTGCTGATATGCTGCTATCCCTTAGCATCCCCTTCCTACAGAGCAGGGCTGGTTTGTAGCTATCTGATATCTGGAATTTCCTAGATAGAAGTGTCAAGTTTGCCGAAGCACATGGTGAAAAACCTATGAATCAGGCCCATGCCTGCAGCTTTCAAGGAACCATTTTCTCAGACATCCAGTCAGAAGCTGCTGTAGGATGATAGAGCTTATCCCTGGGAGCATATGTAATGTGCCTGAGACTCTGCATAAACACCAGTTAGCACCAAGCTTCTGTCATAAACACTGGCCTCACACCTTTGAGCAGGTGGAGGCATATCCATGGGTATTCATGTCGCAGGGAAAGAGTGCATATAGTCACATGTCTAGAGTTTGCTGGAGAGCTGGGACCAGGAATGTTACTTTTGATCTAAAACTTTATAAGCAAGAAGAGAATCTGTCCTGTAGGTAATCTGTGTGCCTTTGGACAGTTAACCGGGAGTATTTAGGAGGGGCTTAGGGGCACTTTTAGATTTACAAGTTAGCCATGAGAATGATAACAAAAGTTTGGGAAGATCTCGGATGCCTGGATTACACAGACCATATGACAGATCTGTACAGGGGAATGTGCCACAGCCTTTCTCCACATCATCTAGGACATTTAGGACATCATTTAGGACAAGAGGGCATGGTCTCAATCTGTGCCAGGGGAGGGTTAGGTTGGATATTAGGAACAAAGGTTTTACAGAGAGAGTAATTAGACATCGGAATGGGCTGCCCAGGGTGGAATCACCATCTCTGGAGGTTTTTAAGATGAGACTGGATGTGGCACTTAGTGCCATGGTCTAGTAACCCCATGGTGTTGGATCAAGGGTTGGACTTGATGATCTCGGAGGTCTTTTCCAACCCAGTTGATTCTGTGATTCTGTGATCTACTGTGCTCTGGTCTCTGTGTAAGAGAAGTCCAGATGGTCAAATCTGTCACTCACCAGGGCCCCCAGATCCAAACATAGGCATACTGCTGTGCTTATCAATAGGCATATGTAGAGACAGTTATGAGCTCTGCTGTTTAACTGATCCACTGAATATATCTCTGCTTCACTGTTTGAAAGAAACAACTTATTAATGGTCTACATCTGGTTAACAAGTATGGTGTGGACTTTTTAGGAATGTATTATCACTGCAGGCGTTGCATTCATCACAAATAGAATATCCCTTTCCTATCTTATGTTTATTTTTAGCACCTTACCTCAATACAGTGACTTAGCATGGGAGTTACAGAGCATGAATACCTGTGCCAGCCATTTCTTTTGGCCTGTCACTGACCCCCTTGCCTTACATACCTGTGCAAGCACTTCATGTACGAAAGGCTTGCCAATATACAGGTATTCTAGCTGAAAATGAGGTCTTGCTGCTTCTGTAGTGACACAGTTTAAGTCTGAATTATGGAATGAACATTGGCAAATTTTGGTTTGTTTTTTCTGGTTTCTCTTAGACATTTAGATTTCTTTGAGATGGTCAGAAATGAAGACGACCTGGAACTTGCCAAGCGATTTGACCTGGTAAGTTTTTCTGTGGAGTACCTGAAATCAACAAAGCTGAACTTGCATCCAGTTTGGATGTTTGGTGCAACTTCGTTTTGTGCTCCCTGAAAGTAATGTTTTACTTTGTTGCTGAGAGTGGCTGAAGCTCTTGTTTTCACTCTTTCTCAGTGAGCAGGGAGGAGGTTTGTGATGTGTGAACAATGAAAACAGCGATCACACACAGGACTTCTGCTAAGTAGCTTTGATAAAACTTTCTTCTGTGTGGCTGAAGGTTCAGGAGCGAAGGGGGGTTCTCAAGCCTGCACTCAGGTTCTCCGTTCTGATGATCCAGCTGTGTTCTAGTTTCAGACATCCCCTTTACATACTCTTGTATGGGTGAAGGTTGGGCTCTTTTCCCAAGATTACAGGAAACTTTACTTAAGACTGTCACCTAAGGGCCTGTGGAGAGAAATGTTATTTTATAATGGGCAGATTTTAAAGATGAGTGTAAACAAGGACAGTTTCCACAACCTCTAGCATCAGTAAGAAGCTGTAGGGTCCACAATAGTTATAGTCTCCTCTTTCTTCATGAACAGTTCTTGCTGCACACTGATACAGAACAACTATCCCTTTCTTGATTAGCTTCTACTGTTTGTGCCAGCACTTTCTAGGACCACAAGTTTTGCTTGCTCCAGAGCAGCACTTAGTGCTTTTGCATGCCTCCTACCTTTTTCTAGCCCTTTACTTTGGGGACTTTTTCCATATTGAAGCAGCGGTGACAATGGTGGTCTCCAAGACCTGTGTGTATGCTCCTCGCTGGAACCTGCAGCTGGACATGGCAGGAGACTTTGCATGTCTTTGTGTTGATTGGGTCTTTCACAGTTAATCAGGCTTGCACTGTGGAAGGTTTTTCTCTCCTCTCACTTCAGATCCACATTGATACAAAAAGTGCCTCTCAGATGTTTGAGTTGATCAAGAAGAGATTGAAGCACACAGACGCCTATCCCTATTTGTTATCCATCCTCCAGCACTGTTTGCAGATGCCATGTGAGTACATTTACAGATTTCCAGAGGCATGGGTATTGGAGAACTAGGTGAAGCTTTGGGATAGGTACAAGCTCACAGATAGCAGGGCACACACTGCCCTTGTCTTCTATTCAGAACTTGGCTGTGGCTAATGAACTTGGTATCCTACACTGACTGCATTCAGCAGATATTTGTTGCAATATTTAAGGCAACAGCTTGACCCCTCTGCACTTGCAAATAAAATTAAGTAGCTGAGACATTCCAGTTAGTCACTGACAGAGCTTTCAATGATTTTAAATTAGAAGTTTTTAAAAAAGAGTCCTTATGCGCTAGATTGGGGAATTCCCAGAAATAGATAGCATTTTGAATACTAAAAAAATGCACTGAGGAATTTTTCTGATGAACAATATGATACTGAAAGCTGTTCTGTCACTGGGAAATTCCACAGTAAGTCTTCAGGCTGCTATCTCATGGCAGTGCATCAGTGGAGAGCTCCTGAACTCAAAGTGAAAAATAATATTGGCACTTTTTTCCAAAAGAAGTGATAGGAATCTTCTTGTTACTGTAATAAAATATTTCAGTTATGCTTCCAGAATGTAGCAGCTGAGCAAATGCATAGCAAGATCACTAAAGAACTGCCTGCCTTGATCCTTTTATGTATCAGGTGCTGGTCTTCCACTACTTTCATCCATATTTGATCAGTCAAACTGAGAAGGGAACATGAGGGAGATGTAGTGTTGTGTGCTTCTCAGAAAGTAATGTGTTATGTTCTCAGGCTCTCATTAGATTCAAGTACTACCATTCACAAATTCAAGCAGTTCTTTGTCTCAGTGGTCTCTTTGATAATTACTCCCTAAGACAGCACTTGAGCTTTACGTATTGACTGGATTTTTTGGCAGCAGAAGGGCTAAATTCTGCTAGGCCAGACTGGAGCAGTTTTAAAGAATCTAAAGATCTAGGTTATGTAACTTAGCAAGCTGAGGTTAACTCTATGTTGCTCTGGCTCTTCTGTTTTGATATCCATGGGATCAGTCCCTTGAGTTCAATTTCTGTTATGTATCTCCACACTATTTGGTCATGTTTGTATGAATTTTTTATGCCATTTGAGTTTCGCTGACCTGTAGATAACCAAGCATGCAGATAGAACATCTGATTGTTTTTTACAGTGCCTGATCATGATGTTACCTAGTTACCAAAAAAAAAAACAAACCCCAGCATCAAGCCCCAGAAAATACTGAGTAATGGCTATCACAAAGAATTCACTTTCCTAGAGGTTTAAACTACAAGTTAGAGCTAATCTGTCAAAAGAGTTGCACGACCTGAATGTGCAAATCAGGCACCAAGTCGCCCATGCCTATCATGTGCTGTTACAATATGCCAGGTGTTTGTAAATAATCTGCTAGTGACAGTTTAGAGTTAGGCTTTGTGTTCTGTTATTTATTACATACAGGATTGAGATGGAAGGTGGAAAGGAAAGAATGCTAGTTTGTTGGCAGGTCTGTGCATTTGGCATGGAATAGGAAGTTCTCATGGGTTGGTCTTTTTCCATACAGATAAGAGAAATGGAGGAAACTTCCAGCAGTGGCAGCTGTTGGACAGAATACTCCAACAAATTGTTCTTCAGGATGAACGAGGAGATGATCCAGATATAGCTCCATTGGAAAACTTCAATGTCAAAAATATCATTAAAATGTAAGCTGCATTATTATTTATTTCTGTTATGCAGGTATAAGTGTATGATAACTATGCAGATTCTTAATGAATATCATACGTGAAGAGTTTTTTATTTTAACTTACGGCTTCTCATTGTTCTCATTAGCCTTCTAAATAGTTTCCTTCTAGTGACATCTTAACTTGGCAGTATTTTCTAGGAGAGTCCTTACCTTTGACTTCTAATTTCTATTATATATTAAGCTGGTTAGAAGAGCAATAAAAAAAATACAATTTCATAACAAGGCTTCCTCATGTGCCTTTTTTCATTCCAAATGTTCTTGAAAGTTTTCCTTGATATTAAAAACAATAAAATAACATCATCATCTATATTTTGATCTCGTTCCTCGCTAATGAGCACATAGTTTAGAAAGGTTGCAAATAGTGGAAAGCAGCCCCCACTTAGCACACCAAGCCTCTTACCTTTTCATAAAATGTTTGCTTGCTCTCACCCATAGACTTGGCCGAGGGCACTACCATTATTTTTTCCCATAGGATACATCATTTGAGAAGTCTAGCTACATGAGCTGGCTCTCATCTCAACTTCCCTGTTCTCAGTCCTTTTTTAGCCAAACTTTTGGACTCTTCATTCCATCCAACTTCCTCTGCAGGTAATTCATGGCCCATTACCATTCGAATTATCCACTGAAAAGAGCATTTAATAGAACATAAGCCCTATATGAACCTAAATTCTCCTGTCCTAAAAGTCTTACAAAAATCCCTCTTGTTACAGACGGGAGCCAAAATCGAAACTCATCATAGAAAAATACACTGGTGCTGATTTCTTTCTGCCCCTTTGGATATTAGACTTCATTGCAGATCTTATGCCCGATCTTCCCATTCTACTTTCATAGCTACTCCTCAGTCTGCATATCTAATCAATCCCCAGCATGCCCTGCATATTTTCTGTCAGTAATAGGAAATAGCTGTGCCAGTATGAGATATGAGAATTGCCTTGTTACTGATGTATTACCCAATAGATAAGCATCCTCCCTCCTTGGAAGAAAGAAAAAACAGAACTAGAGAAAGTAGAAAAAAACAACGGCAATGTGGTCTCATATTAAGTTTGGGGTAATTTGTGACCCATAGCAGCTATGATTGTTTTAGTGATGACTTCTCTCTTTAAAAGTAAGTAGACTTGGCACTTTGAGAGTATTACCTGAAGACAGGAATGCATTGGGATTTTTCCCTAGGCATTCCTTTACCCCTTTTAATGACTTGGAGTAACAAACCATCACATTTATATTGGCTGTTGGCTAAGGATCAAAATCTGGATCCAGACTGACCACTGGCATGATCCTGTGTAAACATGTACATTCACCAGGTTGCTTTTTGCTGATCACCATACATAATGGCCACTTGCCTTTCAGCTTGGATAGCTCAGAGCAAGTTTAAATTATCTGATTTCATCTTTCAGGCTGGTGAACGAAAATGAAGTCAAGCAGTGGAGGGATCAGGCAGAGAAGTTCCGGAAAGGTGAGTGCATCCTCTGTGCTTGGGTTGGAAAAAGAGGAGGCAAGACTGATCCTAATTCATACACAGAGCAGCGAGCAGCAGATCTGAGCACAACTTTTCCTTTTGCAGACAAACCCTGCTTTGTTCCCTCACGTACATTTTGTCTTATGGTGATCAGTTTATGTGTTTCATAGGACGGGAGTTCCCCCAGTCCTCATGTGTATTGATTTTACAGTCTAACTGAAACTTGGGCATTGCTGTCTTGATCACTGAAGGTCATTGTCAAGGCAGTCAGATTCTATTTTCTTTTGCCTGCTTTCATTATACATCCCCCGTTGAACTGACAGATTTGTCAGCTTTATTTCATCATAACCAGCATCTCTTCAGGGACTGTTCATGTGCTTTAGTTCATCAGTCCCACTTGTGTGTTCTCCCTAGACCACGCCGAGCTGATGAGCAGGCTTGAGAAGAAGGAGCGGGAATGTGAAACGAAGACCCAGGAGAAAGATGAAATGATGAAGACACTGAACAAAATGAAGGACAAGCTGCAGAAGGAATCCTTGGAGCTGCGCCAGACCCGAGACCAGATGAATGACCTGGTGGCTCAGCTTAATGAGTTCTCGGTATGAGACTGGGATCCTTCCCCACCCTTGTTTAAAGTCTGCTAACTAGTGAATGATGAACAAAAGCATATCGTGAGTGAAACAATTCCGTGGCCACCATAGAGAATACTTAGAAGCTGATCAGCTTTTAGCCAAGGCCAGTGTCCCTGAGCTGGTGGTATAGAATGGTTAATACATGGGCTGCTCCATTCCTTCTCCTCAGCCGCCTTCCTTGTAGGAGCTTCTGAGGCATACGTGTCCTCCTGCAGCCGTAATTTTTACTGCTGAGTGGGGTGGCCCTGGCTTTTATTTCAGTGGAATAGAGAGGAACCTCCCAGATATGAAAGTATATTTAGTGAAGAAACAGGATTCCTATCGTGCTGCAAGAACATCTGTACTGCCCTGAAGCTCTGTAGAAGTGACATTTGCACTTGTTCCCTCCTGCTTGCTGCTCCTATCCCAGCAGTGTGCCTGAGCCACAACTCACCAGAACACAGCTCTGAGAAGCTTAGACACTGCAGAAAGCAGATTCATTCTCTCCTCCTCTCTCCCACTTTGCATTAGTGGGGCCTAATGACAGGTATTCAGTATTTCAAACCCTTAGCTTTTAAACTCAGGAGTTCATAAGTTCATAAGATTGAACTTTTCTCTTTTCATACATGAGGAGAAAATAATACATTTTGGCTTCTTTTACTAGCTTTCTGTTTTTCTGAGCCATTTATGGTTTCTTTTTTCAAGCTCTTCTCCACAACTTCAAGGGCTTGAAACTTTCTCTTAAATGAAAGCTGAGATTCCTCCCTTTATTGCATGGCTTTGAGTGCAGGAGGCTTTAAAGAAAACATCAAATATTTTGAGACTCGTAATAAAATCACATCAGCTGGCAACATGGAGTTATTGTGCCTTTTAAACTGCTTTCTTTTTCTCTGTTTTTTCTTATTTTCCAGCAAGGGGGCAGCATTTCCTTCACACCCCCCCCACCGCCTCCTCCAGGCGGCCCATTAGCTTTGTCCTCTTCTCACATGTCCGAGAATTTGCCACCACTGCCACCTCCTCTGCCTTTCTCCAGCTGTCCGCCTCCTCCGGCTCCACCACCTCCTCCAGGAGGACCTCCTCCTCCACCAGGAGCACCACCTTTCTTCAGCATGGGCGTGCCACCCCCTTCAACAACCTCTTTCAGCACCAGTGGCATCAGTCTGAAGAAGAAATCTATCCCACAGCCTTCACACCCACTGAAATCCTTCAACTGGGCTAAGCTGAGTGAGGTAAGAAATTGCAGTACCCTCAGCAATTAACTGACTTTCTAATTAAACCTCTGTGTTGATTAATGCCATGAATGCAAGTGATAGAAACAAGTGATATTGTGGCTTTCTGTGGGTTGGGGTCAGTAGGTGTCATTAGTTGTCTTGGGGAAGTCTGCCCAGTTCTCCAGCAGTGCAGTGTATCGTGACCAAGGTGCTGGTTAAATTGAGCTGCAGTGGATCTGGCCATGCTATTGGTTAAGCAAAGCTGGAATGGGGCTGAATACATAAGCCAGAACTGGACATCTCCAAGACTGTTGTGCCAAAGCTGCCCTCACTTGTGCACCAGGGAAAAGGATGACCAGAGCCAGTGTGGGCAAAACATGGTGAGAACCAGCTGCAAAACCAGCTGCCTCTACTCTGGCAGGAGCCATCACCAAGGAGAGAAAGGTGGCCTGATTCACTTCACTATTTGTTTCATGGCCATGAGGGAAGCTGCCTTTCTCCTTGCACGGATAAAACTCTGTCTCTTGGGGATAAAACTCTGAATTGACAAAAACCAGAGTACTTGGATTCTTTCTGTTGCACTCATTTTCTTCTACCTCGGTTGTGTCTCCTTCCCTTTCACTTCTCTCTCTTCCTTCTCTCTCTCACTCTTCTCTTTCTCTCTCCTTTATTTTTCCCCTTCCCCTTCTCTTTAGGTCTTAATTTTTTAACTGATTTAGAAAGAAAAAAAAAAGTGTCTATGTTGAGTTTGGATAGGTGCCTAGAAACCCAGGTTCTCTTTTAGACTGAAACTCACCCAGGGCCCAACTCTGGCATTTGGAATGAGTGTCCAGGGACCTCTGGAATGCCACAAGAATTCTCTCTCCTCCTCTCTCCTTTTCTTTAAAATAAAGTGAAGTGAAATATTTGCTGCACCGTCTGTGCTTGTCTATCAAGGCCACGTGGGGGGTGTGGGAGAGAATGTAAGGATGAGGATTTATTTTCCTTTGCAGAACACGGGACTTAGTGCTCTGAAGAAAAGAAATAATAACTAGTATATGTATATATATGAATGTATATGAAAAAGAGAGAGTCACAGGTGTTTCTGTTTAGTGTACAGTAACTGTAGGTTTATCCTGCCCTCTGGATAAGAGTGAAGGCAGCTGTGCTAATAAAATTGAAGACCTGGGTGGTGAGTGGCTAAAAGACACTATTTTGAGGAAGGCAAAATAGTTGGAAAATGGGGCATAAAAGGGTGGGGCCTTCATTTTGGAGTGTCTACCAGTGTTAGTGTTTTGACCTAGCAAGGTTTCTGCAAACAGCAGAGGCTGTGGTGCCGACACAGGTGGCTCACCTTGTTACTTGGGTTGCACATTGTTATGGAATCATTGAATTTCACTGACTGCTGGAGGAGCACTTACATTTTGGTCATCTTCATCAGTTATCCTAGATTCCCTGCTTCCGTATCAGGCACTTTCTTTCTGTTCACAGGGATATGAATCCTCTGAACACAAAGTCCATGGGTAGCTTGGATGCCCTCATCACACCTTTTTTTTTTTTTTTTTTTTTACCTTTGCAGCACTTTTGTGTGCTCTCCTGAACTGTCATTTACATTTCTCTATTTTAAAAGACCCCCCTAGGTAGCAAAGAGCTCAGGCACAATGGAACACAGCAAGGTGAGGGGACACAGTGTTGGAAACAGCTGTACACAAATTTAGGGCTGTAACAAGGTCAAATATGTTATTCAGCTATTAGGTATCTCTGCATACTGTTTAGACCACCCTTCTCAAAGTAGTTAGTACAGAGTCTCTCTCCTAAGGTTTCTCAAGTAAGTGTGAAAATGATGCCAGGATTGAGGCAGCCCACGTGAGAGCAACCTCCTCTCTGTTCGTGCAGCCTGCCTCAAGGGAGTGAGAGAAAGCCAACAGAGGCCAAGAGCAATGTGGACAGGACTGGCTGAGAGGGATTTGTCTGCAGTACACTTTCTCAGTAGCGGAATAAAGGCAGTTCTCCCAGGCAAGTCATATGACACCTTTTTTCCCAATGCTGATTTTGTCTTTGGAAGGAAAGAACTGAGCTGTTGGGTGTTAGGAGAGAGATCAAATATAGTCAAATTCTTAGCAGTTGACAATAACAGATTGTCCACAGTTCCCATGGGCACCACGAGAAAAGGTTTGACTGGAAAGTATCCGTGCTTCTAACAAGGAAACTCCACCAACCCACTAATTTCCATTGAGAATTAAGGATTTTTTACTAGCTTTGATGTGAGCTGATGATCAGTGCAAAGCCATTTAGATGAGTGGATTGGCTGAATTCCGATGAAGCCCTTCCACACCACAGCTCCATTCATACAGCACTGTAGCATTGTCTGTGAATTCCATTCATACAGCACTACAATAGTGCTAGTGCCAAGGATCTCAGTTTTTTAAGAAAAAGATATTGCAATGTAACCACTGTAATATCCTGGAAAGATTCCTTTCTTTGTTTCTGGGGCAGCCATGCTCTCTCTCTCTCTCTGAATTTTACACAACACCCAAGGTCAATCAGGGACCAGACATTTATGGTTTATCCAAATGATGGGCTGGTTTCAAGCACACTGGAAGTATAGATTAATAATTCCCTGTTTATTAAATATAAACATGTAGATTAGAAGTTCTCAGAGCAAACCAGGTCAACCTTGAACTGCTTTGTTTGTTATCTCATGGCTGGAGAAGCAGCTTCCCATTAAGAGTCACGCTGGTGATGACTCCTGTCAGTGATCTCAGGGAGGCTTTCTTTAGCCACCCCTAAATAGACCTGACTAAAATAGTCTCAGGATGTTCTACACAGTATATAGGACTTTTTTAAAAACCCAAAGAGCACACACACACAAACCCCTAAAAACCCAAAACAACCAGTCACACAAACGGAAATGTTCATTTTGACACTACTTTTTTTTCTTTTAAAATGTTTCTGTAATGTTATTGATGATTCTAATTTCTGGAACTTTTTTCCTAAAAGCAGCCTGAGTATCATAGGAAAGAGTGGTGCAGGACTGCTGCTATAGATTCAAACTAATGGAAAGAGTTCTACAAAATCTCAGTGTGAAGCTACTCATAATAGTTGTAGTAGTGCTTAGTCCTACAATGAGATAAAACAGCTTTCTTAATTAACAAACAGGCCAGAAATACAGTTTTTGCTCAAAGTGCATTTGTCTTACACTGAAGAAAGGATGTGATATCAAAAGAGAAGTTTGGAAAACGCGCTGTGTTTATATCACTTTTTCAGATTCCTAATGGACTTCTGAATTAAAATTTTACTCCACTTTTCTGGTTAATATTCTCCAAATATTAACCTATTAATAAGCAGGATTGCCTGCTCCAATATTCACAAGACACTCATTGTTTCCATGGTTTCTCCGAACCTGCAGGTCAAACGAAAGTACTGTAAATTTTCACTCATGCTGTGAGGTTATTGAGGCATGATGGTCTTTGATGGCTTCCAGAATGTCACTGTATATATCTTTCAGGGTAAATAAAATCATCTGTTAAGTTGTAGCAGAGGACAACTTGATATGACTTGTAGCTCTATGAAATGCTGTCCTTCTCTAATCTTGGTTGGTCTCAGCAAACTGGGATTCATTATAAAGGTGGAATGATGTAACTGCTGCAGCTACAGCAAGTGAATTGTTAAATGCAGCATACCAAAAACTGAGCTTGATGGAGCCAATGCCTTTTCAGTATTTGTTCTGATAATAAGATGTTTCCTGGCTTTGCATGTACTACAATTTTCCTAGAGGATGTTGGGAAATGTACTTCACAGGATTTGCTTCTCAAAGCAGGCCAGGACTTTCCAAAGCAGAGGAACCACAGATCTTGGGACTTGTAGACTGAATAAATGAATGAATGAATAAATAAATAAGATGGAAAGAAAAGCATGTTACAGATGAAGTGACTTCTCTCTTTTTTAGTTTCTGTTCTGGCACCTCTGCAGTTCATTCAGACTAGACTGTTCTGTAGCACATTTTCACTGTTCTTGCCATTAATGAGCAAACTTCATTCCCATGAGAGTTTTGCAGCTGGACAGGTAGATAGGCAAAACTCTAAAGAGCAGCTGTCTCTAGAGTCACATCCAACCTGTGCCAAACACCGAATACAGCTTTTTGGCTTCCACAGGGCTCTATCCCAATGATGACTCTAAGGACTGCTCATGAAGTCATGTCCATTGGCTCCTGTCAAGAAATATTCTTCAATTTCAGTGCTTGATGGGACAATCTGAAACAGTGAGGCACTGGAAGAACTGCTCAGCTGTTCAAATACATCCCTAAGGATTTCTAATTCATGGTTTGTAAAGCCAGCCTGGAAATTGAATGAGAATGATCACTCTGTCTGAATGCTTCTGGCTAAGATTGGCAGCAGAGTTCAGGGTTAGGATAAAATGAAAATTAACTTTATCTCCTATTCCTTTGGCTGAGATGAGCCTAACAAACTTGTTTGCCATATTACAGTCACAGGGTCATGATGTTCTTCCCACTATGGAAAGAAGAGCCACACTGATTACAAGGGATAATACAATGATATTAATGAGCCTGCTCAGGGATGGGTGCTGCTCCCATCTAGGATATGCTCTTCTTGTAAATAGTGCTGCAGACACCCCTCCTTGCCCTCAGGCACTCACAGGCCATCTCTGGAGAGAGGGTGTTGGTTTTCCCTCCACAGTGTCTGCCCTGCCAGGAATTTCCTCCAGAACACTTCACGCTTTTATTTCCCCCTCATTTTACCCTCCCATTAGTTTTTTTCCTCGCTCCTTGAGAGTTGTGGCTTACCACATTTCCCTCATTCCTTTGATGACTCTGAATGGGAAGTAGAGCCTGTTCCTAATTAGTTCTGATAATTAAGTGTTAATGCACTTTGCTGTGGAGCTACAAGTCAGGTACTTCTGAGCTGGAGCCTGTGTGATGGTTTCATTGCTGTTGCTTGCTGTTCCTGGCTTTCTCTGCATCAGTGTTCTTCTGGCTCTTAATCTCCTGGGGTTTGCTTACGTCTTTTTTACAATCCCTTCTATCCATTTCTTTTTTCTTTTAATCAATGACTTCCTTATTTTTCATTAAAATACAATAAATGTACGCCTCATTAACTAAATGAACTGAAAGTGGTGTCAGGAAAGCAAGCTTTCCTTTTCTGGATGGGCAATTGCCCAAAGCTTGTCCTACACAACATACACCTTAACAATCAGTAAGAAGAAGGTGGTAGTTCAATCTTTGTGTCCTCTGCCAGCAAGGGTATCTGTCCTGAGAATGTCAGCAGGAGACCCAAGACCTTCATAGGATGACTGCAGGTTAGCCAGTTCATGTAATACGAGAACCTATTTGATCTGGGGTTGGTGGACAGCAAAGTAGGAGGAGTCTGTGCCTGTCTCACTCCATGCTAAATCATCTGCCAGAGAGCTAGGATTCCCTGGCATACAGGATAATGTATCATCACAAGGACTGTGAACATTTCCAGGTAGTGTGGATGATGCTGTTTCAGAGATCTGGGTATAGTCTGTGTCTATCGGAGTTGGCATACCTCATGTAGACAAGGGAATTTATGTGATAGGAAACAATTAGACTTCAAAGGCTCAGAGCCTTAAAAGTAAAATAAAATAAAAAAAAAATTTAAACTACTTTCACAGGCAGGCAGAATGAAAACCATGTACCCTTTGGGCTTTATAACAGAACCTGGCAAAATTTGCAAGAGGGAAGATGTGTCTGCGGATTGTCATGCATCAGTGGCTTTCCTAAGCTCTTTCCTCCTGATGATAACACTTCTTTCAGCATGACCACAATCCTTGTGTTAGACAGATGGCCACTCTTGAAAAGAATTATGCTGTGGGATCATGGATAATGCTTGAGATGTGGTCTGCTAGTCTTGGAATGTGCCTTTTCATCAGAGCCTTGCTGTGATGAAACATACAAAATAGTATGTTTAAAAACAAACAAACAAAAAACCCCACTATTTTTTCTCTCCTTTGACTCTTGAAACAAAGTGTGCCCTCTAAAATGACAGGAGTAGTACATAGGAATATGACCACTGAATGCAAGAGTATGATCTATCCAAGTGGGATTGGATGTTCTTAGCTAAAAGTTTTTGCTATCTCATTAAAATATGACCTTTTCTTTTAGGAGAGGATCCATGGCACAATCTGGAATGAGATTGATGATTTAAAGGCATTCAAGGTGCTGGATCTAGAAGATTTTGAAAAGATGTTCTCCGCATATCAGAGGCACCAGGTAGGGGTGAACTCTTCCATACCTTTTCTTCCTTGAATTTTTGGGGGAGAAAAGAACACATGACACATCTGGGCCCTTGTCCACCCACAGTCAGGCTGTATCATTTGATACTTTGTCACTGTTAAAAAAAAAATCACAAGACCAAAAGAAGTGGGGAGAGACATACAGGGCAGAGTATAACCTTCTGTTATTGACATACTTCACACTTATGGCAGCTCTCCAGCAGGTTTAATCTCAATAGCTACTGCCTTCCGAAACCTCCTAAGCTTGATATTTATATTTACATATCAATCTTTCTATTTCTCCCATTCATCTAGAGAAAAAGACTGTAGTTGCCTGAGTACTGAGCAAAGGGACTCAATTAGCTGACAAAATTTCATTTTGTCTGTTTCTTCTTAAACAGCCAACTGACCCAACTGGCTAGGTGACAGAAACTGTCCAAATAACAGATTATAACACAAACAGCGTACTTTAAAAGTGGCCATTTATTAGAATGTCTTTTTTCCCTCCTCTATTTCTTGGAAAGCAAGTCACCTTCAGTCTCTCTATCTCCACTGAATGAGATTTAGCAGCAGAGGGATTGTACTTGCACTCCCTGAACTCCCCCAGCTTTCCTTTGCTTTTGGAATATGTTCAGTCCCTTGTATGCTGCAGAACTGGATCATTGCTGTGAAGTTTTAGGAAAAGACACAGACCTGATTGCCATAAACGACCTTTATGATTATGCCTTACTGTGATGATGACTATTTCATTAACTTATTTAGTACCTTAAAATTAACAAATCAACCCCTTGTCTTTGGACTTTCCATCTGTTCCCTTCTCTCTTTCATTTTTCTGTCTAATCCAATAAACATGATGCATAACTCTTCTAATTTACTAGCTCACAGCCAAATAGATAAGCAACCCCACTTGAACTGTGAAGAATGTGATGTTACCTGTTGCATGATGAGATTTCATTTCTCATTCTGCTCCTGCAAATAGCTGTCGCTGTTTCAGTGGGTCCCTCTCTCTTTCTGTGAATCCCATTCCTTGAAACAAGATCTTAGTTCATAGAGGGGAAGAAAGGCATATGAAACTTCAGTGCTGTTACAAGATTGGATTTAGACCCTGTGCCAACAGCTTAGCTATGGCGGTGAGCTCTCAGTTGTCTCGCAAGTAGCCAGACTGTCATCTGTGCATATGAGTAGCCACTGCAGCATCAAAGTTCTATTCCAATGTTTCAGGTGCAAACATTGCAGCTTCCTCACTAGAAGTGACCTGGCAAAGCCTTGCTTCCTTTTGGCCCCAAAATCCAAAGACAAAGCTTTCCTGGTCTGAGGAGTCTCAGTTAGAATCATAAAATTTATGGCTATGTTACCAATCACTGAAAAGCAGCCTTGACCTACTCAACCATAAACTAGCCTGACCCTTACCCCTGCCCACTGGAATGGAGCCATCATCTCAGAACGACCTCCATGGGTCTCAGAGCAGTACTCTTCCATTCTCATTAAACACACTTTATGACAGTGGCTCTGGACACTAGAGTAACAGTTATGTAAGCTACTCACACTTTTGTGTAGTTAGATGTATTGCTGCCCTTCCAGCTTTTGTTAAGGCTTTTACATTGGTGGGTTTTTTTCTCTTTTTTCCCTTAAATACTCCATTGTAATACTTTCTTTTTCACCCATACTCGCTCCAGTGTGAACTGGCTTCCAATCATCAAGTCCTCATAAATTTTCTTTTTTTTTTTTTCTTCTTTTTTTTTTAAAAAAAAAAAAGACCAGGCAGTTCACATCTAGTCTTTTCTCCTCTTTTGCTTTTGGAAATACTCCACTCTGACCAAGTGTTTGCCCTGGGTTTGTGACTTTTAAACTTCATCCAAATGTCTGTAAAGAAAAATGTCAATGCAAAGACCTGCTCTTTTGCATCTGAAATATTGAATGAGTAGAGATAAAGAGATTTCTTTCTTTGCTGTTATTAAAATGATCTTCATAATTGTTTCCAATTTCATTTACATTTAACAGCTTTTCTTTTTTTCTTCATTTTCTTTAATGACAAAAAGTCTCTTCTCCTCTCTCAAGCCCAGTGTATAGTTTTTGGTGGCTATGAGGGAAAACAGAATTGTCCAGTGTACAGAATGCTGGACCAAGAATTCTTGTCTTCTGACTTGCTCCAGTCTATACTGACCTTTGGATTCAGTATATCTGGTGTTTTCCTGGAGTATGGAGTATGTTGTGAAATATTTGGTGTTTGTCACCCAACAGTGCTGTAAGGCTTCCTTGGCGGTTGCAGAGTCCTTTCAAAATACTTGGCTAGAAGTTGTTAGTGCCATTGAAACAAGTTTTTACTTGTTCTACTTGTTAATAACTGCAAACTGTGCCTGTGCATCAGGAGAGGAGAACTGACCCTCAAGTTTTAACCTTGGCAGTTCTTTCAGTAAGGCTCTGGACTAGATTTGTAAAGGTATTTAAGCATTATCCTCGTTAATATTTCAAGACCTAAGAGATTTATGCTTTGGAGACTAAATTTATTATTTTCAGAAAAGACCTAGAACTCTTAGTTCCCCAACATCTGCTGATTTAAAATATGCAAAGGAATGCTGAAATACCTTTGAACCGTCTGGGCCAGTATTACTTGCTAAGCATTTTATGCTCTTAGAAAACAGTGTGTGTCTAAATTCAGCTGCCTTGTTAAACTTGATATCTTTCCCTGTGACTAATTTTTGGCATGTTTTCTTCTTCGTTATTTGCGACTGCTGCCTGCATAGGACCTGCTAACTAACCCCTCCTCCTGCAAGGTGAGTATTGTCTTCTGCCTCCTGATGCTCTTGCAATGTGTGTGAAGTCCCACACCATGACGCTATGGGGTCGTGACTCCTCTTATGCTACTCTTTCATATGCCCTTGCACCCTGCCTTCTGAGTGGGGAAAGCGGTACAAACACTTCCTTTAGTTGTATTAGCTCTAGAGTAGGAAGTAGTTCCTGTTCTTTTTCTTAGTTATAATCTCACTGCCGTTTCTGCTGGTGTCTGTATCCCCCTCTTTGATGATCCTGAGGGAAAAAGGCCAGGGACAAAGAAGAATGTGAGTGTGAACTCTTCCTTAACCAAAGTAATTGTCTCTCTACTGGAGAACAAAAGGTGCTCTCAGGGAGCCTTCACTCCCACTGTTCCCATCTGTGGTCCATCTGCTTTGGACAGTACTGAACTCTTCAGATGCATTCACTAGCCAACATAATCTCTGATAAAGGAAATATTTCTTTGTGTAGAGCTGGGCACTTTGGCTTGGCAGAAGGATTTGTGCCATCTGAGGAGCGGAAGGGTTAGAATGGAGGGAAGTTTCATTTCAGACTGCTAAAGCCCTCACAAAATTCAGTGAAAGACTTAAATGGTGTTTAGATAAGCAGAGATATTGGATTGTCCATATGTATTTAAACTGGATACTCTCAATTTATTTAACATCTTAAGCAAAATTCTTGGCACTAATTTTGGTAAGAGCAATGCTATGGGAAGAGGATTGCTCAGATATCACAAGTGTCTCTAGCGGCTTCAGAAGAAAGTAGTTCTCACCATGAGTGCTCAGGGAACTGTATTCAGGAAGTCTAGTCAGGATTTCTGCCACTGGAGGAAGCTAATACATGGCTCTGGGCCTTTTACCATGGCAGCACACCAAGAAACAAGTCAATATGGTTGAAATAGTTCCCTAAAGTACTGATAATTACTAGAACCTAGGGTTCTGCCACGGTACCAGGCCACAAGTTCTTCAGCTTACCAAAATCAAACTCTGTTTGAAACAAGGCAGTAATAAAATGAACATGTACAGTCATTCCAGCACTGAAATTTTAGTTGATTTTTGAATTTGCAATTAAAATATCAACTGTGAAATACTCTTTGAAGCACATAACATAATATTATTCCAGATGGAAAGTTGATAAAGAATGATGGGATAAAACTTAGGCATCTTGTCTGTCAGGTTGGCAACAGCTCCACCTGTTTTTGCTTTCAAGGCTTGGCCTCTCTCACAAAAGCTTCTCACCACTGCCCTCTTGCTCAACTTTTTGAGTATCTGAGAAAATGTGGATAGTCCATATGCAATCTGTTTTCCTTCATCTAAGCTTGGAATCTGGCTTCGGTAAAACCTGAGGCTTCATCTGCTTTTGCTTACACCTAACTCCAAGTATCTATAAATATCTCTCTCCTCAGTGTGAGGAGAATGTATTTTTAGATGAGACTAGCCCACTCCTTATGACCAAGGAGTAGGCCATGGCTGAATAGTTCAAGTTAGTTGTTGAATCTTGTGGGTTGGGAAATTGGAAATGGCATGTAGACTACTGTACCAATCCATGCTGCATGGCTTTAAGGGAAGCTGACTAAACCCCCACCCCACATACACAGCCAAATGCTGGAACTTGTTTTTCCCTTGGGATAAGTGCTAGTTATCGCTATCCAGGTGTACTTGTGTGCCAACGTTAGCTAGTGAGGATCAGTGAAACTTTGAAACCAAGAGCACTGATCAACAAGTACCATTCTTCCCTTCAACAGCTGCCCATCTCCACCTTCCCCTGTCTTCCTCCCCACAAAATCAGAAAATGCAGGAAAACTTCTAAATCTCTACATGCCAGGTTATACTGGGGGTGCTCTGCTTATTGGCACTGTTAGTTATTCTCTCAGAAATAATGAACTTACCCCGTGCCAATTTTTCATTTGTTTGGAAATGCTATTTGATGTATCAAGTGACATTGCAATTTTTTTTTCTGCCAAGCTAGGCACTTTGGGCACATCCAGCAGAACTACCGTGTGCATTGTACCTGCTTATAAATGCCACTTGGTATTGGTGGTGGCTCACTACAGCACATTTGGACATGGCTGTATGAATCCCTTGTATATCCACAAGCAACACAGATTCTTTGTAGCTGAGTATAACAATAACCGAAATGATAACTAGCAATATGAATCTGTGATTTACATTAAACACTCAAATACTTGGGTGTCAAAATCTCTTGCATTAGTCATGCTGATATAAGTAACCCTTGAGTTGCAGAACCTCGAGTCCTGAGAAGGAATTCTGGGAAGCACCACTGTATGCTTGCCATGATCTAACACGTTTCCCTGGGTATCTGCTGTTGACCACTCTCAGGGGCAGGATGCTGGGGTAGATGGGCCTTTTGATCCAACTCAGAATGCTTGCTGTTATATACTAAAAAAGAAGTCAAGTTGCTTATTTGACAGGTGCATTCAAAGCTAGATTATATTGGTAAATCTCAAAATCTCAAGGCCTGAGAATATGGATATCATGGAAAGGCGTTTTTGAAAATATTCCAGCAGCAGTTACCTGGCAAAATAAAAACTGTTTCCAACTTCTCTGTTGGTAACTACAGTGCTATTATTGAGAATCAACACCTTTTATCATTACCTCTACTGCCCTTTAAGGAATGGTGTTAAAAGATACTGAAAAGTAACTACAGAAAGCCAATCTCTGGAAATGAAACAAATACCATGACTCATGTGTAAGCAGGACAAGGAGACAGAAAGAGGCTTCTGGATGGTCAGACTGAGTTTGCAAATATTTTATCTCTGTGTGCTGTGACAAACATTCTGGACAGGATTTTCTAGGGTTTTTTTTCAGATGATGAACACCACAGTGGGGATATACAGAGACCTTTGGAAAATATTTCTGTATGATTAAATGTATTAGTTAGTTTTTAAAAGAGAAGATAGTTTAGATGTAGTATTTGACCATTTAGTGATAAATGCCATCGTGCCCTACTGTTTGCATCTCTCATATAATATGGGTTGGTCAGGTCCAATGGCAGCCTTAAGAGATGACAGGAAGATTTTTACTGATTGTGCTGCAGTCCTCAAGAATGTTGTGTAACCCCTGCAGGAGGTGCATCCACTGAAGGATATGGTGTGACACCAGTGGACTTTATCATAATGTGCCTGATCTTCCTGTCATGCCAGTTCTTCACATTAGCATAATAACATAACTATTGGTAGAGTGAGTCCAATAGGTCCGAATCACGTCCAGTATTTGGGATGAAAGATGATCTCATAGGTGTTAATGAATTATTTGTTTGTCTAGTAATACAGGATCTACCTACATGCTTTCTACCCTTCTTGTCTCCTTTTCTTACCATGTGGGTGGATTTTTCAAGGTTGGGATGGGTTTGTTCATTACACTCAGCTAAAGCTATCAGTCTTGGGTGAGAAACATAATACTGATTATTTTCCCTCCTTTTGAAATACATGCAGAAAGAGATGGGCTCAACAGAAGACCTTTACCTCTCCACACGAAAGGTGAAAGAGCTCTCTGTGATTGATGGCCGGAGGGCCCAGAATTGTGTCATTCTCCTGTCCAAGTAAGTGTGCTAACCCTTAGCTAACAGGATGTGCCATGGTCAATGCAGGGGCAAGAGGGGATGGAATTAAACAAATGGACACGTTTCTTTTCCCAGCTAGACCTGCTAATATCTGCAGAGCCTCAGATAAACCTCTCTTATGGTTTCATAAGAGCATGTCTATCCAACATGTTATCTCACTTAATAAAAATATATGCGCAGGAACATTTTGTGCGTCAAACAGCTGAACACCAGAAGGTGCCTGAAGACTCATCATCAGAAGACTACTACTACTCACTGGTAGATGGAAACAGATCTTTGACAGTGCTTGCACTTCACTCTAAGTGATGTATCCCCCATGTTCTCTGTCTGTCACTTGTCTCTGTTTTGTGTGTTTGTTTTTAGATGTTGCTCTGAGCATCTCCCTGGAACACAGAAGAGCTGAGAATGATGTTCATTTTTGTCATTTTTGACTTGTGGTGATAACAGTGTTAAACATAGACAGATGTATTCAAGAATTAGGTCTTCTGTTTGTAAATTAGGTGTTGGAAGCCAGCAGTTTCCTTTGCATATTCCTGCAATGACATCAGGGTCCTTTTATATCTTTTCATGTCTTTCTACCAACATAAATACTGGCCTGGATGTCTGTCTCCAGCTATCAAATTTGTGCAGATGCTGATCAATCTGAGAAAGTTGCTTTTCCTACCAGAGGAGGGACAGCAAGGCTGGAGACAAGAATCTGGTAACACTGTGGCAGTACTGAGCAGAAAAACTTTCAATGATCAGTAGAAAATATGGATTCATATGGATGTGATGCTTTTCTGCTCCAGCAAGCTAACAGTTAAAAGCAAATTTGCAGCCAAACCACTGGTACTGGAATGAGTTCTTTCCATCGCTTAGTGAAACCCACGGAGGCTCTCATTATGCTACTTATGTGGCATTAGCTTGTATGTCAGCAGGACCCCCACCGTCCAAACCTTCAGTGAGGGAAAGCTTACATTTCTCTCTCTGCAGCAGTTGCCAATGCATGTCTTTGCTGGTGTTGGCAGCTGAGGCTGGGGCGGAGGAATGGGGAGGCACAGGGGCAACAGGATTTTCATGCTGTTTGATAGACCTACTGAATTGTGTCTGGGGTTCAGGTTAACTCATGTAAGCAGGTGGAACATTTCCTAGAAGTGGTAACATAATGTGTGCGGTTTGCTGGGCTGAGGAGAATCCAGGAAGGTTGTCCATGACTTAGTATGGCACTAGATATTTATTACAAAAATCTTCTATCTCCAAAACAAAAGCTGTGTGCATGGCAGCAATATGTGTTTTTCAACATTCACCTCTTTCTGCCGTGCAAATCTGGGCAATTCTTACCAGAGAAGAATCCTCTCTATACAGTGAGAGAGAAGGAACAGTCTCTGTGTTTTTTCCTCCCTTCTGCTGCCTCCAGCAGCAGTGTCATTGAAGCATGAACCTTGCACTTCAAGATACACAGCATGTATTCACTCCAGGTGTGACATGAAGTCAGTCCACCTCAAACTGCTCTTCTGGACTCAAACCAGAGGTGAAAACCTGTTTTTTGTCACTGTCAGCTTCTCCACTAGGAAATACCTTGCCCTTATTGTTAGCAGGCCTAACATGGATGATAGAGATTTGGAGACTGAGCTGTCCCTAAGGAGCCTGCCAGTTTGTGTTGTGCCCTGTTAACTTTCCTGTGCTGTGCTATTGGAAACACCGGGTTCCAGGGCTATCACTTGCCTAGATAATTTAAAGTTTTTAACAGAGAGTGTTACACCTAGAATATCAGAAATATCTTACAGCTTGGCCCAAGATTGGTATTCTTCCCCAAATCTCCCCTTTAAATACAACCAGAGAAGCAAAAATCTTGGAGAACTAAAATAACACCTCTACATATATGCCTTTTCTGCTCTTTGTACTTATATGGTTCTATTATTCAAGACAGCAATTGGGAGGATTGGCTGCAGACAATAATTGAAAGGGTTTTATGACCCCTTTGCAGTTTTTTTTCATTACCCACTTCTTCCTCCTTTAGGTTAAACCCTAAAGGAGAGATACTCCCAGCCAAATCATCCCTGTCTGCTGCCATGCCCTTGCTGGTCCTGCAGCACACCTCACACACATGTGCATGTGCACACATGTGCAATGGCAGGGGATTTTAAACTGGTGACAAACAAAGAGAGTTTGTGCAACCCTGAGCTTTCAGGTTGCCTCGCTATCTGCCAACAGCTGTTTCCAATTGACTCTTACTGTGCATATATCCCTGTAGTTTATTCCCCCTTTGTTTACACTAAACTATCGTGTCCTTTAAAGTAAAATAGCTGCATGGGTTGGGTTTTCTTTCCCTCCCCTACTCAAATGTTTTTGTTTTACTAACACTGTGTTAGAAGGGGTCAGGCAGAGCTCATATTTCATATGGTCCAACAAGCCAAAACCTAGGGAGAATGAGAAATAGATGTCTCTTGCTTTCTTTTGCAGAGAGACTGAAAAGACATGGTGGACTGAAAAGAGAAGAAAATTGAATTGCTAGTTTATTTTTGCTGACAGTTAACAGATTTGTAAGCCTTCCTTCCCATTCCCATCTCTATTTCCATAAAAAAAAGCTCTATTTCAACTACTTGATAGTAGTAGATCTTTCAGTGTTCCTGCAGAGGAAGGATTAAATTGTCCTTGTTTAACAAAGCCTGATAGATCTACAACAAAGCTCTGTTCCATAGGCCCACTTTAAAGGTTTGAACAGGCACAAGATGAGTTTATCTCACAGTATTTCCAGTAGGCCATAGTTCAACCATGGAACCATCTGTTTGTGGTGAGTTCAGGCACCCACCAACCTCAAATTTAGCTTACTTAATGGTGTTTCATACAGTTACTTCTGTCACACTGGAAATCTACTATCTCTCATGAACTTCCCGATGTCTTTAGTTTTCACCAGGCTGGAGATTTACTATCAGACTTGTGTGGTCTGAAAGAGTCATCCCAGATCCCCGTGTTTCCCTGCTTTCACCTAGCAGCTGGAATTTTCTCTGACCTCTCTCACCAGTATGTTTTCTCCCTGCCTCCATTACTTAAGTAAGGGGTAATAAGTAAAAGTAGGGCGTAAAGTACCATATCTTTAAATGTTCTTGCAGAACATGCCCAAGATATGTATTGCTTACTGTCTTGCTCTAGGAAATGCTCTGGAGAGATTCAATTCTCTAAGACATCTTGTTTGGAAGAAGGCTGAATATATACTTATGGAACTTTTTTTTTTGCAAGTTAGTTTGCATGAATTTCAGAAAAATAATTATGTCAGTGTTCTTCTGAGATGAGTTTGTTATTCCTGTGGCCCAACGAAACAGCAGTAACCTTCTCAAGAGAAAGATTACTGGAAACAGTAGGAGTGCTAGCAAAATGTCATAAAACCAGTAGTAGCAGAAAGCAGAATCTGACTACACAATAGTAGTTTTAAATGTGAACATGACAGTAGATAGATCCTAGCAGGCAGCTTTACCAAATGTTTGTGGCTTTTATGATTTTCAATTCAAACATCAATAAGGGAGAAGAAAAGGGTCTTGGGCAGAATTTTCAAAGAGAATATTAGAGACATCAAGTATTTCTCTCATGTCACTGTAGCTTCTCAGTGCTTTTAAACCCTTTCAGTTCAGACACTAAGAGGACAAGTTGCTCAGCCAATGTCAGTCTCCATGTACTGCCGCTGCACTGCCCCCAGTCCCTGTGTGCCTTTCTGCCATGTGACAGTACATTTTTTACCTTTATTTCAAGGTAGATTTGAAGTACCATGATATTCTGGGATACAGATCATATCTTGATACAGAAACAGCTAATCAGACTCAGCACTTCAGTTCCTCGGTGTGCTGTCTTGAAAAACACTGGGGAACAAACCTTCCTGGGTTCCTGAGGAGATTTTCTGGTTTTAAGTGAAGGTCTGCAATAAATGGCTTTACTTGCTATCCTGAGTATGATACTCAAAGGCAAACTGAACATCTTAGTCAATGCCATCCTGTCTTAGGTCACAAATAGGAACCAGGTGGTAGGGTTGTGATAAAGATGAACCACTCCCTCATCAATATCTGACTGTAATTTGGGGACTCCCAAGTTTGGTCCTGCTTTGCTCCTCTTTGCTCAGAATGATGGTCATCCCCAGGTCATTCTTGGAAGGAAATTGAGAGTATTTGGATACAAAGTGGCTTGGTCACTCATTAGCTTTTGCTGAAGGAGGACAAGAAAAGAAAAGCCTGTTTCTTTATGTGCTTGCCAGAATACTTTCACAGTGAAGTGCTGAAAAGGCACTGGTGGATTTTTTTTCCCATGTTGATATATAATGTTGATATAATGGTGTGAGATGTACCTGGTAAAATGTCTCAACTGTTGTGCCGCAAATGTTAAAGCACTGTTGTCTTCATTGGCAAGCTGAGCCTATGCAAAGAGTGGCTGTATCTTTCTGTCTTCTGACTGAGTCTGCAGTTAAACGAGCCTGACTCCTGAATGTTACTGCTGAGAGGAGGCTGTTACAGGATAGTGACAATGAATATTCCCAAAACACAGATATTGAACAGCCTGTAGCTTGGCAGTTGTACAGAGCCTTAGGAGAGCGCAGGAGTTAGAGAAAGCTTATGTCTCAGTCACAAGGTTTGGGAATGAATTAACTAGTAGCCTGTGTGAAATGACTTGTGGAGATGGAGAATTCTGCAGTCAGCAAAAAAGATTTGTGTGAGCTATACAAACTGGCCTTAGGATGTAGCTAAGTATCAATCATTACCTCTAACTGTCACAGCTACTTTTGGAAGCACTGTAGTTCAGTAGGAGCTATAAAATGGCCTTGATACATGATAATCAGTCCCCTTCTCCAAGGTAAGAGTGGGACTGTGATCCCTGTGGTGTGGGAGCTTAATATAGCTGCAACAAAACTGCAGGTTCTCTGTTAGTGGGCAAGCATTCTTCTTTCTCAAAAGCGAAGCAAGATCCAAGGAACAAGCCCATGAAGTAACTCACTTTTTCCTCAGAGGGGGAGATGGTTAAGGACTGACAAGTATTCTGCTTTGATTCATGTGAAGGAGAATTGAAGGGGGGAGGTTACTATGAGTTAAATCAATGGGTATATTTAAGGAGGAAAAATGAGTTAGCACTAGATGTCTGTAAGGGAAGTTGATGCAAAACTGCAACATGTCTCCCAGGCATGTTCTTAGTCAGGCTGCCAGCGTTCTCCAAGAGGACGAAACAATAAACCACTTGATATCTGCAAGTGAAGCTGGTGTTAAATCAGTCGAGGTGTCCTGGGGAGATTAGTGATGAATTACTCTACAGAGTCAATAGAGATTATTTATGAAGCCAGAGGGGATAGAGGGAGGCAGGCTAAGTACCATATCAGAAGTTATTTGGTAGTTGTTGAGCTTTAACATTACTTGAAGATGACTCAAGCAGTTGGACTTCCATATGCTGCCACCAGATGTACGGGTGAGGGAAGAAGGAGGGAGTATTCTCCATGAAGATCCTTTCCTTTTGTCATCTGACCAGTGTCAGGCTGCTGTTGAAAAAAAAACAGCCAGTATCTGTGCTATGAATGAATGAGCTGCAGTTGAGGAAAGGGGCACTGTGTTTTGTTCTGGTCACATTTACTTCCTGAATTGTGATCCCAGGATACAAGATTTAGAGAAGTGTAAGGCAGAGGAAATATAGCTTGAATTGTACACTGTTCCGAATTGAGTTACCTCCAGGAACTGGAGGAAGAGTGCCTGGATCTGCAAAGCTTATAAGAAAGTCATTGCAGACCTTCCAAGAGATACCAAAATGTAATTTCTGTAGTGTAAATTTTTGGGCCATAATCCCACTTTAATTTGCTGTCTGTCTCATATGAGTTTTAGGCTCTGAGGGATGCCTCTATTCAGTTTTAAATGGAAAGATTTTACGCATCTGTTTTAGGTTCTTCTTTAATCAGTTCACCTGTTTCTGTTTAAAAGCAGCACATCTGTTTCACATTACTGCTGGCCATCTTTAAGATCTGCTGCATGGCTGGGCATGAGTTTTGAAAATACAAGAAGAATCACTTGATTAACAATTCTTTGGCCAGTTATTCAGCCAGTTTTTAAGTAGGGAGATCTGTGTTTTGCGCTGTTGATGCTCTTGAAATGCATCCTATCCCAGAAGAAAAACAAACTCATTTTAGAAAAGTAAGATTGCTCTGCTGTAAATTCTTCCATACTTGTAACTAGATTGGTAATAATCTAGGATGCACACCTGCAGGCACCGTGACCCTGTTACAGTCCTGTGAGTGACCGAGTTAAATTCTTGGCAGGGGACTGGCAAGCTTTCTGCTTCTCTCTACTGCGGGCTAAATCATTCAGGCCAGATGTTTTTCTGCTGATGGCAGAGGGCACAGAATCATCCAAGAAATCAGTGTGTTTGTATAACTGTCTGTCCTTGGGGCTCTCAATTATTTTTGAACAGAAGATGTTTTGAAGTGTGTTTAGTGCTGATGAGTGGCAGCAAACAGAGGAGCTTGGAGTCTGAAGACCCTGGGCTCCTGAACCGAGCAGCAAGATCAGCAGTAACGTTCACAACACCACTGTGTTGATGTACCTCAAACCTGCTTGTTTGGTCCTGTTTACTGCATCCCCAAACACACACAGAGGTACTTGCACTCTGTAATGGGTGGTCAGTGTAGTAACTGCTCAAGTTATTTGCATGGAAAAAAACATGACACTCACCTTCATTCTTTTTAACCTCAATGAAAGTAGCAACAAAAACCCCCTTCACTCCAGTGTTAATAGGCTGGTTTATTGCATTCCCTCTCACAGACTGTGTGCCTGTGTTATGAGACACACTAATCTTCAGACTCCAGATTCTGAAAAATGCAAAGGTGCCCTCTAAAGGAAAAATAACCCACAAAATATAACATTTTGAAAACTGCAGACACCAAATTGTTTGGCATGTATAATATGTGTCTGCTAGGAACCAGACCCACAGCCACCAATTTCAGCCCTCATCTGCTCACAGTGTTCAATCAGTTCAGGGTCACACAGCCATGGACTTTGCAACTCATTATTAAAGCCAAAAGTAACCCATTTTCTGATTGAGGTTGTAGAACTTTATGCAGAAGTCCATGTACTGAATTTTGTTGCTTTGATCTGGAGTCAAACTGATGACCTGAAGTAAAAAGTTTCCAGCCTTTTCATTGTAGAAGTTTTAATCCTTATATCTCATCCAAACATGGCCCAATTATATAGCTTTTCTGGAAATTCGGTATGTAATCTTGCTTAGCTGGTATCAATTTGCCCTCCTTGTCAAAAGAAGACATGATGACTAGCTAGGAACAGAATAAGAGCAATTAGTTTAGAGATGTAATCTGTAAAAGCTTTCAAATGGCTGTTGATTCATATTTTAGTTTCCAGCTGTTGGTTCTATTGGGTAATATTAAAATGTTTTAAGTTTCTTAGATTTAGTAATATTTCCTGTTATAAAAATAAAGCTTTTTCTTTTGCTTTTACCTAGTTCCAAAAATATGATTCTATCCAAATGGCAATGGCAATGTGAATTTTCAACATGGAATTTCTTAGCAGTGAAGACAAAAACATTTTGCCTCATGCATCAGCCCGTCTCTTATTTATATTTGCATTTTCTCTTTCTGCTGTTAATTAATTATGTTGATTATAAAAAGTCCATGGAGACTGTAGACTTCACTCCTCCGACATTTCTTTTCACACTGTCCTGTTTCAGTCCCAAAATTGAGATTTTCTTATGGGCAGCCATTCCTTTATAGTTCATTTGGAGCTCCTCTACTGTCATGAAATGACTAGTGAGAGTGTCATGTGTTGGTTCAGGTGGGGTAGAATTTCTCATTTGTGCATTTGTTTGTTGACATCTGCTCTGAGAACCACCAAGTTCATTTTGTGTATCCATCAAGTAACATCTCAGTGATCACAAATTTTGGCTCCTCCTAGTCTGCCCTGGATTTCAAGTGGAGACCTCGAAGCTATATTTTTTTTAATTGATTCTATGTTTAGTTATAGCCGATGACCCCTACTCGTTGCACACAGGTGGACAGAAGTAGGTGGTAAGGAGAGTGTAATTTTAGTACCTTAGATAACATTAATAAGCTCTTGTTTTCAGAGCTTGTTTCATATTGGCTATAAAACATGGATACGTAGATGCTGTCTATCCCTTTGTCAGCTGTCACTGCTGAAAGAGTCAACTTACCTAGCACAGTCAGTCTTCTTACAAGAAACCCTTTTCTCAGTAAGGGAATGTTCAGTCCCATTATTTGTTACTCTGTGAGATGCTTTAATATCCACAAGTTGGGTTGTTACATGGGCTCACGGTCATAAATCACTTGGATTTGAGGAGTTTTACTACAGCAGCAGAACTTGATGAGGGAGGTCTCTGGTAAGGGAGAAGCTGGAAGCACTTTTGACCTATTAGGACCTGATTGTTCTTAACCAACACATGATTTTTGATGTGTGTTTGATTAGCTGAAGAGGATAAAAACGTGATCTATAAAATCTCTGTCTTTAGGACTGATTTGTTCATCTTACTGAATACTCTAGAGTAGTAACTTCACAGTAGAGCTTGCCAGGGTTTTTTCATGCCTGTTGAGTGCAGTGTTTCAGGATTCCTACTTTCTGAATTGTCAGAGTCCCTTAAGCTTTGAACTAATGGTACTATGTTGATACTTTTGAAAGGCTGAAGCTGTCTAATGAAGAAATCAGACAAGCAATATTGAAAATGGATGAACAAGAAGACCTAGCAAAAGATATGCTTGAGCAGGTGAGAAAGATTGCAGTCAGATATAACTTATTTTTAAGTCCTTTATTGCCTTTTTTCAAGTGGATATATATGCTGCCTGTGCTGGTAGGTCTGCAGATCTGAACTTGGCCTGGCCACGTCAGTGGAGTTGCACATGGGAGTATGAGAAAAGTATTTTTCCCAGTGTTGTTGGGGTACACCTTTGTCCTGTAACTGTATTTGTATCAGGTTGATTTCATAAGTTTTCTCTTCTTGGTGCAAAATAGGCATGATTACAGTTGGTATCAGGTTTATTTTCATTGTCTCTCTTTTCCCATAGTTTTTCCCATTTTTTGTTCTTCTTCTTTTCTCTTTTCTTCATCTCCCTTCTTTGCCTGTGACTTTTCTATTGGGAAATGCCAGGAACCAGGCCATGTAGGTCAATGGTTAGAACCAGGACTAGAAGGGATCTTGCATTTGAACTGGAATGGTTAGAAAGGGAGTCAGGGACTTATGTCCCTGGCACTTGGTTGACTATGTAACTTGTGAGGAAAAAAAAACCCCACAATTAAACCACCATTGCCCTATTTCCCCCATTTGAGATGGTGATGGATGATGCTTTGACCAAAGATGCAAAGATCATAAAATTCCTTAGGAGTGTGCAAAGTGTTGTAATTATGAACTGTCTAACAAATATGATTCCCTCTTTCTGTGGAGTCGCAGTATTTAATCATATACAGAAGGCTTTTCCATTTTGGAAATTTATAGCCTATTTGTCATGTTATCTGAATGCTCACAGCTGCTCCAGAAGTAACTGCAAGCTCCTAATGCTCCACACCTTTAAATATCGTATTTTTGCAGAGTGGAGTAAAATATTAAGAAGTGGTAAAAAGCAAAGTGCTTGATACGTTTTGTGACCAGTTTTTGTGGGCGTGCAATGGGGCTATGTGCAGGGCAGTATTTACAGCCATACTCAAGCACAGCTACAACCAGATATGTCAAAAATCTGTCAAAGTATGAGCTTTTAAGGTCAGCATATGAATAGCAGCCAGTGTCAGAGGCATATCCAGTTGCTTGGTTATTGTTTATTGTTTCAGCAGTGTAGGGCATACCCAGGAGAGAGATAGATGAGGCTTTGTGTGTACTCTATGATAGGCATGATGGGTACTTCACAGTGTGTGGGACACATCCCGCTCTTGTTTGAACCAATCTAGACTCCAAGTAATGCTGTGGGAATCAAGTTCTCTCTGTACTTCCCCTTGGGTAAGTTGCAGTAGCACTTGGCCTTTAGGATTTTGAAATGGGAAATTCCCTGTAGAATTAAAAATTAATCTTAATGGGGTCAGTGAAGGATAAAGACAGAACAGCAAGCAAAAGTTTAGAAAAGGTCAGTTTTGTAGACACAGCTGCACTTTTTTGAAGTTATGGTCACACGGCTGAGTCGATGTAATTCTTCCCCATGGTAGCAGAGAAATCTGAGGGCCTTCTCTCTCCATCAGGGCTTGTTTGTGCCTCTCTGTTCCCTTCTCATTTTCCTTGGATCTTTTATCTCGGTGTTTCATTTGTGTCTCTCACTGTAGCTACTGAAGTTCGTTCCTGAAAAGAGTGATACTGACCTGTTGGAGGAGCATAAACATGAAATTGAGCGCATGGCCCGGGCGGATCGTTTCCTCTTTGAGATGAGCAGGTCTGTTTGGTACATTATGGGAAAGTGCACACAGGACTTCTTGAAAGCAGCTGCAATTGTTATTGAAAATGGATCATCCGGCACTGGGGGGAATGTGCAAGAGATTGTGTGGGCCATCATTTTACACCCTGCTTTTGCCAGAAGCCCACAAACATTACAAGTATTTCTGTTCCTGACACAAACTTTTTATTGACGATAAGCTTAAGCACTCTCTGTGCATAAGGTCCCGTCCTCTGATGGCAAGTAGAAATCTGCCCCCCCTGCCTAAACTTGTTCACAAAAAGGAATTCATATCCAAGTGTGGATACACACATGTAGTGTAGCTAGGGGTCAGGTTTTCATTTCTTTTTCCAATCAGCTATCCCGTTTCCTCATCCTCTGACCCTCTTTCTTGTTCCAGCTTTGCTACACCCCTGATCAGGATTAACATCTTGTTCTGCTAATTGAGGTGCAGCTGGCATCTCCCATGATTCATATTTTGAGAGTAATGGGAATTCTTTCAGCTCCTCTTCAGCTGAGATCAAAACATGACTTGAGGTCCTCCATTTTCATAATAAGGTTGATTATACAGTTATATATATGTTTGAACTATGTCTGTAATCCCCTGCCTAGGCCTCTTGGGACTGAACATCCAACCATTAGATTATGTGGGCATCATACTTGCCCTGGGCTTTAAGAGTTCCAGTTCAGTGTTGGCTTTCCTCTTCCCTTCATGCAGGATTGACCACTATCAGCAACGGCTGCAGGCATTATTCTTTAAGAAGAAGTTTCCAGAGAGGCTGGCAGAGGCAAAACCAAAAGTGGAAGGTATGGTTTATAAAGCTTTTGCTAGGAGTTGGGTAGAGGGGCAAGGAAGGTCAAGAGAGGCTTGTTTTCAAAAGAGATGCTGTTATATGCATGCCATGTTTGTAGAGCCAGTGACCCAAGGCATGTCCTATCCTATGCAATTAATTCTGACACTCTTCTTTCACTCACTGACTTAATAAAGTCAGTTTCATGATTGTTATGACCTGACAGATGTGACTGTGCTATCAGGCTGTGCTGAGCTGCCAAAAACTTTCATCTTTCATGGCCTTTCTGTGCAAGTCAGCCTTCCCCCTCACCCTCAAATCCTTGCACCTTTCCTCTCCAAAGAGCACTTAGAATACATGCCTCAGGACACTGATATTCTTGGAATGTCTAACTTAAAAGTAGGGGAGGTATATGGCTTCTGTACCACATCTGTAGTTATTGCAGAGAAGAGGTGAGTGTACTGTACTCTGCACTTCCAGAGGAGCTCAAGCCTTCCCCCCTGTTCTCATTGGCTCTGTTTTTAGAGTGTGAAGTGTGGGAGAACAGCCTTGATCCTATGTTCAGAGGAGCTTCCTACAAGCTGGATGTATTTTCCTTCCAGTTGTCCTGATTCTGTGTGTGTGTGTGAGCAGGAAGAACAGTACACACAGAGACAGTGTTGCAGCATTTGTTGTGCAATAGTCAAATGGGCATTTCAGGGTACTTCAAATTATGGGCCCAAGCATGTTAAAAACAGCCACTGAGAAATAACCTTTTCTACTTTTCTCTCTCTATTCAAGCCATTCTTCTGGCATCCAAAGAACTCATTCGAAGCAAGCGTTTGAGGCAACTCCTGGAGGTAGTTCTGGCCTTTGGGAATTACATGAACAAGGGCCAAAGGGGAAGTGCTTATGGCTTCAAAGTCTCCAGCCTGAACAAAATTGCAGACACCAAATCCAGCATAGACAGGTAAGGTAGAATGGTGTAAATGCATCTATTAGTGTGCTGCTGCATCTCTTATCATAGTAATGAAAATAAAGTTTCATTTGGTTTAGCTCTGTAGACAACTGAAAATTTTGTCTTATTTGGCACTTAAGTAGAGCTTTTCTCTCTTCAAGATTTTGCAGCCATTAAGACTGGCCATTAACACAGCACTCAAATTCTGCTGTTTCTCTGGATAACGCACATCTGTTGTTGGATTGTGTTTCTGCAACACTATGGAAAGATGACAAAATGCAGTATTTCACAAATGAATGAAATAAGTTTGGGGAGAAGGAGGGTTTCTATGGAATTTGCCCTTTCTACCAAAGTTTTATGGCCATGGTTTTGCAAAAAAGAAAACAATAAACTCTGAACACAGTTTTGTCTCCTGTGAAACATGGCATATGTTTCTGATGCAGGACTGTCTTAAAGCGTCTCTACCTACACCAGTAATGGAACCACAAGGCACAGCTCAGAGACTGATCCTGCTTATATCTAGAGCAGATAAGGAAAACAGCTGGTTTAGGAAGGTGGAGCTTACTGTTTATGGACATGAACTGCAGGTCTTTTTAGTGCTACCCCATGTTTTTCCTCGCATGCCCATGGTTCTGGAAATCAATCTATCTGTCACTGGTAAGAGAATATGAATTTTGTGCTGCTCTGTGGGGTTTGAGGCGTTGATTCTTTGGTTGCCTGCGTCCATTCTGGAATGGAGAGAATAGGCCATGTCATTATTTTTTTTTTAATATTTTTTTTAATATATTTTTTTTTTCTTTGGGTTGGAAAAGACCTCAGAGATCAT